>MU749495.1:0-48450 GCA_026770625.1 Nicotiana glauca | reverse complement strand
GAGGTAGATTAGAGAAGAGATGTGTGATGCTAAAGTGTTTGGGGAAGACTCTACTCCTCATTCGAGGACGAATGATCCTAAGTGGGGGAGAATGTAAGGTCCCGGAAAATTTCGCTAAGTAATCTAGGATTTCATGGTGCCACGTAGGCAAATTATTATATTTTATGTGCTATTAACATATTGGACATCAATTAGACTTGGTAAATGTGAGTATAAGTCTTATGGCAAGTGATGTGAGGTCCAAATGGAATACTCAGTGTATGCCAAATGGGAAAATTTTCGTAATAGGCTAAAATTCCAAATGGATTCGCACAAGGCTCCACTTTAAACGAGCATATATAAATATATATAAGGTTTTATGTGGTGAATAGTACATCAAATGAGATGTGATTGAGTCTAGTTTCAAACGCTTCAAACCATTCATCATTTGTACATTCATACACAAAGTTATGATCAAATTACCAAAGGCTGGAAAATGCAATCCTGTGTCATGTCAGATCTGCGATCTCAATGTCAATTATGCGGTCCGCATTTTTAATCTGCGGTCGCAAATAAAACCGCAGATTGAACCAGTGTAGCCCAGTTTTGGACGCTGATTTTTGCAGTGCATTATGCGGCCAACATTCGCGTTATGTGGTCAGTTTTGCTATCGCATACCTAACATCGGAGGGTTAATTTTCTAACTTTTATAACCCGACCATATTTTAATATACAGCTTTGGGGCTTCAGTTAGGGTCATTTTCTACTGATTTTAGAGATAGGTGAGAGCATTTTAGAGAGAGAATGAGGAACCCAACATGTAAATCATCCAAATCTTGCATCAATCTTCAAGAATCAAAGAACCCAATCACAAGTTCTTCATCTAAGAGGTAAGATTCTATACCCTAGGTTTTAATTTCGAGTTTGGTGTATAAGATGGGTTATTGAGGTATGATTCTTGGGAGTCTTAGTATTTTGTATACATGCATGTATAACTTAGGTTTATGGGAAGATTGTTTAACTTAAATAAGTAAGATTGGGTTAGGGAATGAAGGAAATCTTGAAAAGAGGATTTGAAATCAAGATGCTCGTCTAGTATTTGATAAAATGCTCAAATGAGCTAAAACCATGAATACTTTTCTAATTTGTGTTCAATTTTGTTATGTCTCAAACTAGATTGGAATTGCTAGAATTTCCGGAACGTTATTGTAACTTATGGAAAGCTTAAACGAGGTATGTATGACTAACTTTGACCTTTGTAAAATCACCTTGTTTGGTGTACGAATATTTTGTGTGTGATATTTATGTGGATTGTTTGTGAAATTCCTGTGGTTGGTTTGTTTGGTGTTTGATGTCGACTCCCCCCTTTTTCACCCTTTTGGGGATTGAATCGGGTTTACGACATTATGGACAAAATAACTCCTATTCCTTTTTGAGGAACCGGGTTATGGAATTTGAAGAGTCACCACCTAATGATTATAGTGCATTAGGACACTTTTTTTTAGAGAAAAGAAAGGATTTGAAGGAAAACCGGAGTTCGGGTAAGGGCTTGAGATTATCTTGAAGAGAAGGTGTTAGGCACCCCTTAAGATCCACTAGTGTGGTTCCCGGCCATGCTTAGTTATGACTTTAAGAAGAGTAAGAGTAAACAAACAAAGTTTGCATATAGGGACTACAAATAAGTTGAAAGCTTTGTAAGGAAAGAGGGAAAAGATGCAAATGCTTTTTGGAAAGAAAACGTAAAATTTCTAGACCATAAGAATAAAGGGAGAAGGTCCTAGGTTTAAATATAATATGGATCACATTGGTGCAATATCCAGCAAGTCATTTCCGCACGAGATATTAGTGCACCATTATCATCATCTACATATTCTACCCTTCCCACCCGTTAAGGTATTCAAGCGCGTTTGGTTTCATTTACTTATTGCATGCTAGTACCCGTCCCAACCTATTAGTCCCGGGGTATTTAGGACTTCTAATTCTAAAAGAGGAAGGAGAGGGGATGAGGACATATATGTAGTTTAAAGGTAAAAATGCTAAGGCGTCAATCAAAACAAATAGCACATAAGTGGAATAAACAGACATACAAAGGTTGCACATAAAAAACCCTTAAGCCATACATCAACTAGTTTAGCATGACTTGCAATTACTGATTTGGTCTTAAGATTAAAACGGCTGACGGACTGATTTTTCACATGGTGTTGGATAAAAAGTCTGCATTAGGCAACCCAGATCCAATTGTTAGAACTGATGTATTTTAAACGGGTTATTGATTAAGAACCTAATGCAGGACAGTTTGAACAACAGATTGAAAATTACACAAATTCAGAGATGGCTTCGAAAATCAGCAGAATTGTTTAAATGCAATGCAGTAGAGTTGTAAAGGAGAGTTCCGAAAATGAAAAGACTTTGAAAGTAAGAAGGAATTAAAGACTGTTTTGAAATAGTAGCTTCATGAGATGAATAAAAATTCAGGCAGAAAGTTGAAAACTTTTTTAGGAAAAAAGATGCAAGTTTAGAAAAGTTAAGAGCATTGCAAACTGGTAAGAGTTTTTGAAATAAACAAGTTTGGACGCGTTTTGTTGAAAACGCTGAAGCTAATTGCCGGGTTATTGCTTACATAGATTCAAGCGAGTTTTAAAACCTATAGGCAGGATATCTACAACTTGATTTTTTAGGACTTGTTACTGTTATTAAACTGGTACAAAATGAGTATTTGGTTGTCCTACAATTTGCCTAGCGTTTATGCATTTCCTATAGGCATGATTTCTATATGCAACTAATTGTTTGATTATTAGGTCCTATAGGCAGGATTTCTATATGATCGAGTTAAGAAATATTAAAAACCAATAGACATGGTATCTAAATGACTGAGTTATAACATTAAATCCTATAGGCATGGTATCTAAGTCACTGAGTTTTAATATTAAATCCTATAGGCATGGTATCTACGATTAATTACATGCAATAAAGTAAACCCCTCCCACACCCTTTACTAATAGTTCCCCGAGTTTCTTGTACAAAGATTATTTACAAATCAAACTGAAGTTAAAGATACATCAAAAGCTAACAGCTAGATCCAAGCATCCTAATTCAATCTTGATGTCCAACAACATTCGTTTAACCAATTCCGGATTCCAGATTCCAAGGCCTTCTCTTAGAATGTTTCAAAGTTTCATGGGCTTTCAGGAAGCCCAGGCAATGCTTACACCCTGAAGATTGAATTGAGTAGTGCAATGTGTGGAATTACTCGCCCTTAGGAACCCAAGTTCAAAGGGAGCTCCAGGGTCCTTAATCATGGCTTACCATGGGGGGGGGGGGAAGGAGGGTAGGACTTAAAGAACTAAGAATAAGTGCAAAGTGAGAGGGAACCATAGAAGGGGGTGGTCATACCCAACCTTGGCATAGACTGGCACACCCCTGACCTCTTACTTGGTCCAAACAAATAAAGAGCAGACTTTAAAAGTCAGACTTGGGTCTGTATGGTGGTTAGGACACCACCAGGCTCTAGTCAAGGCTCAGCACATAAAAGGGGAAGAGGGAATGGGGATTGCTTTGAGTAGAGGTTCAAGAGAACCTAGTCCTGAATAATGGGTAACAATAGGGTGCTACCATGATTCAGAACAATACTCATATACAAAGGGAATATAGGGAAAGGGATTCGCATGGAAAAGCATATACAGAAAACATTAAGGAAGGACAAGAAAGCATAGCAGGACTAAAGATGCAGCATGCGTAATGAAAGAGCAGAACAGACTTGAATGTAGTTACATAGTGCAGGGAAGCATAAATAAACACATAGGGAAAGATGTGTAGAAGAGAAGAAGTAAACACATAGTAGGAGTGTGTTATTTAACTAGGAGAAACATACGAGTTGCAATTCTAGTACAACAGAGAAACAACAACAAGTAGATAGCCAGAAAGTTAATAGGAGCAAACTCAAAACTTCAGCAAGCACTTGGGGTTTCAGAAGAACTCCAGAAAATTTAGACAATAGGAGAGAAAGGAGTAGAGTGCTCAGTAGTAGTAGTAGAGAAAATAGTAGAGCAAGTAGTAACAGATTTTAAAGACAGAGGTGTTTTTTGTGTATCCAGTGTTATGCAGAATGTGCAGGAAGAACTCTTATTCAGTGTTGAAAGGCTGCCTCCTTTTATATTGCAAAAACGAGTAAACAAAGGCAAGTAAATAACACTTCAGCCAGTCACATAAAGATCTCCCTTAGTTTAAGGGATTTTATTTCAAACGGCATGAGTAATTAAGGAAAGGAAAAATAATTAAAACCTTTCTAGCAATAAAATAAGGGGTAAGTACATAGAGATTATTTAAGGCAAGGATCCTATGGTACACGGTTTTGAGAGAATAAGGAAAGTAAATCAATCAAACGGCCAGAAATTTAAAAATCTTTGAATGAACATAGTCAGAAAACGGGGAAGAGGTTTGATTGTAAAATCAGTGATAATCAATAGAGCCTTAGTAAAAGGAGATTGAAATCAACCACAAGTTAATAGAATGAACCCGAAAGAGAAAACCCTCGTATATAAGCGTACTAGTATCAACAAAGAGATGAGCATAAGAGGTTTCAAACTGTAAGCAGGAAATTCCAAATTGATTGTAGACTCTGCGTGAGTTCGAGAGCCCAGGATCTTTTAGAGTAGAACCCAAGAGTCAAACTTGCAAAGACTAAAACCCCAGGGTTTCAGCTCGAGTAAGATACAGAAAAGAGAAGGCAAGCCCTCATAACAAAACATAGACAACTCTTTTAGAGTTTCATGAGAAAGAACACAGATACACATAGCAAATCAGAAACAGTAGAGTGAAAAATTGTAAAGAACAAGTTTAAGAGAAAGCTTAGAGCTCAAATAAGTTCAGAAGAGAAGAGAGGTGACACAGAACATAGGAAGCAGTAAAAACACAAGTTCAGAAACCCAAACGAATCCAGTAAAGTCAAACAATCTCAGTAGGAGAAATAGTAAAAGAACATACGAGGTAGACATGTAAGCATACTTGTAGAAAAACCAGTAGAAGCAATAACATAGGAAAGATAAGGAAACATGCATATTAATGGCAAATCAAGCAAAAACACATAATACATGACATGAACAGATAGATTCGCCTAAAGAAAGTAGATTAAGAAGAAGAAGAAGAAGAAGAAGAAGAGTCATTTTTTAAGATTTTGAAAACCCTAAATTGAACAGACTAATAAAAATAGGGAAAAGTATCTAGAACTCGAGTAGAACATAGATCTGTCACAGATCTAAGAACACAAAGGAAAAAAGAACCTCGAACAAGCCCTTTTTTAGGGTTTCTCAGAAACCCTAGGAACAAGAAGGTTTGGAAAGATCTGGTCTAGAACAAGTCTGGACCACGGCTGGCCCTTTCAAAGTTCGAACATGCTAGAACGGAGCCGAAGAAACCAAAAGAACTTAGATCGGCGGAGGATCTGAATAGTCTTTATTGAAATCGAGCCTCAAAACCTCGAACAAACACGATTTGGGGTGAATGGAAGAGGGTACAGGCCGTCCATGGCCTGGGAAGCCATGGACGCCGGTGGATTTGGTCGAAGAGGACGTTAATGGTGGCTAGGGTTTCAAGTGTTAGAGAGAGTTTGAGAGATGAGGGAGTTTGGGGGCGGCGGCTTTTGATAAATGAAATTAGGGTTGGGGTTGGGCGGAATTTAAAAGGAAAGGAGAAATGGTGGCCGTTGATCATTGGGGCGACCGAGCAGGTTAGGTGAATTGGGTTTGGGAAAGGTCCAAATCAAAAAGTGGGTCGTTTAATTGGGTGTAATTGAGGTGTAGAATTGGGCTACAATTGAAAGCAATTTGAGGCCAAAATTGAAATAGTCATTTTTCCCCTTTTGAATTTATAAAAATAGTAAAACATGTTAAAAATCAAATTAAAAGCACTGGGTTAGAAAACCATATGTAAGTATTAATTTAAAAATATTGGTATTGATTATGTAATTAAAATTGCTATTAAATCCGGAATTGGGCTAAAATTGCAATTTCATGCAATTAACTTTTAAAAGTACCAAATGGACTCGTAAAATTATAAATAAATCATGTAAATTATGTTTTTATGCAAAATGTCAGAATAAAATAAACTATTCTCCAAAATGGCATGTTTTTGGGAATAATTATTGGGATTTATGGTGTAAAAATAGGCCCTAAATCAGTTTAAAATCCTTTAAATATGCCAAAATCTTTTGGGATGCTCATATATGCATACATATGCTTTTGTGAGAGTATTTTCAGTATAAAAATATATACGAAAAAATTGGGTATCAACAACTGCCCCTCTTTACCCGAGGAGGATGAAAGAGTTGTCGGGTAAAGACAAGATGGCCAATTTTGACCGGAATTGGCGATTGTGAAAGAATTCTGACCACGCTCCAGTTTCTGAGCTACCTACATATCCCTGGTTTTAAAGGAATCAGGCCATATGTAGTTCAGGAACCAGTGTTGGGGATTAGGAAAAGAATGGACGCGATGGTCTAATTTGAGAAAGGTTATGAAGTCGAACAGGTTGCGGAAAACCGGAACGGGAGCGCTCCTGTTGAAACGATCATTTGCTAGCCGGTGTACCTGTGAATGAGTGATGCAGTGTATATTGTGCATAATTTAAACATGATGAAAGTTACCGTTGGACCATGAATGCATGTCTTTGGATAGGGTAGGATGACGTCCTCAGACTATGATGTCCTGGGCTATGAAGAGCGTAAAAGTAAGGGTTTGTAGGCCATGAAATGATGTTCTCGGGCTATGCAAATGGTGCCTCCAAACAATGACATCTTTGAACAAGTTGGCAATCTTTCAGCCCAGGAGTAGGTGGCAATCTTTCAGCTAAATGAATGCACAGGGTGGCGATCTTTCAGCCAGAGTGAGAATTTAAAGCAGGTGACGATATTTCAGCCGATCGAGAATTTAAAATGCAGGTGGCGATATTTCAACCAGTCAAAAAATAAAGCGGCGATATCTCAGCCATGCAATATGGAGACAATGTTTCGTCTTGGAAGGCAGATAGGTAGCCTTATGCAATGCAGATAGAGACAGAGCTTTGTCTCGAAAGGAAGATAATAGCCTTATGCACGACGGAGTTAGAGCTTAACCTTGGAAGGTAGAGAATAGCATTATGCAAAAAATGCAGATGGAGACAGAGCTTAGTCTCGAAAGGCAATAATAGCCTTATGCAGGATGGAAGTAGAGCTTAGTCTCGAAAGGCAGATAATAGCCTTATGCAGGATGGAGGTAGAGCTTAACCTCGGAAGGCAGAGAATAGCCTTATGCAAAAAATGCAGATGGAGACAGAGCTTAGTCTCGAAAGGCAGATAATAGCCTTATGCAGGATAGAGGTAGAGCTTAACCTTGAAAGGCAGAGAATAGCCTTATGCATGATGGAGGTAGAGCTTAACCTCGTAAGGCAGAGAATAGCCTTATGCAAAAAATGCAGATGGAGACAGAGCTTAGTCTCGAAAGGCAGATAATAGCCTTATGTAGGATGGAGGTAGAGCTTAACCTCGGAAGGCAGAGAATAGCCTTATGCAAAAAATGTAGACGGAGACAGAGCTTAGTCTTGAAAGGCAGATAATAGCCTTACACAGAATGGAGGTAGAGCTTAACCTCGGAAGGCATGGAATAGCCTTATGCAGAAAATGCAGATGGAGACAGAGCTTAGTCTCGAAAGGCATATAATACCCTTATGCAGGATGGAGGTAGAACGTAACCTGGGAAGGCAGAGAATAGCCTTATGCAAAAAATGCAGATGGAGACAGAGCTTAGTCTCGAAAGGCAGATAATAGCCTTATGCAACATGGAATGTAAAAGCGAATGGCAGTAGGTTATCTTAGCTGATAGACGGTTTGCAAGATTAGGACTGCTGGGGAGTGCGGATAGTGACCCTATGAGAGTTTCGATCTTGAGGAGCGAAAGTGCTTTAATTCGTAACCTGAATTCCTACATCTAAAGAAAAATTGTGAGTTCTGTGGGAGGAGGAGTTTAGTTCGTATCCTCCAGCTTTTGGCGTTCTGTATCATGGGGTAGCGTTGCTAAATAATGGTGATGCAAATGATTCTTATGCATGACTTAGTAAATATAATGCGAGTACGTATATATATAAAATAATTTTATTTTGGATGAACCAACGACTGCAATGTGTTTCAAGACACGGCAACCTTGCTTGTTCCGGAATTTTGAAGGTCCTCCTCAAAATTCTACCCCCGTTTACTGGGCTGGTGCTACTGACGGCTGTGCTGAATGACTGAACGCGGATCGCTTCCAGAATTTTGAGGGACCTCCTCAAAATTCTGCCCAAGTTTACTGTGTTGGTGCTGATGAAAAGGCTGAAATTCTTACTTCGAAATTTTGAGGGTCCTTCTCAAAATTCTGCCCCAGTTCCAATTGCGGAGGAAATGGAATTTTTATTAAAATGTGACTGAACCCTTAGGTCTGCCTACGTATCCCCTCTTAAATAGGAATCAGGTCAGGCGTAGTTCAAATTACATCATGAAAGAAAACCATATGATCAAATGTAGTATCTCTTCACTACGTCTGAGTTGATAGGCTTCGACCAGACTTCTCTATCCATTTCTTCGAGAATAAGGGCTCCTCCAGTTAGAACCCGATGAACCATGTACGGACCCTGCCAATTGGGAGAGAATTTCCCTTTGGCTTTATCTTGGTGCGGAAATATTTTCTTTAGTACCAGCTGTCCTAGCACGAATTTCCTTGGCTTGACTCTCTTGTTGAATGCTCTGGACATTCTGTTCTGATATAATTGACCGTGAGAGACAACATCCATTCTCTTTCCGTCGATGAGAGCTAATTGCTCGTAGCGACTTTTGACCCATTCTGCATCATCTAATTCTGCTTCTTGTATGACCCTCAAGGAGGGAATTTCTACCTCTGCGGGGATGACTACCTCTGTACCATAAACCAGCATGTAGGGAGAGGCCCCAGTTGATGTGCGGACCGTGGTACGATAACCCAGCAAGGTGAATGACAACTTCTCATGCCACTGCTTGTGCTTTTCGATCATCTTCCTTAGTATTTTCTTAATGTTCTTATTAGCTGCTTCTACAGCTCCATTCATCTGCAGTCTATAAGCCGTAGAGTTCTTATGTTTACTCTTGAATGTTTCACACATTGTCTTCATCAGGTCGCTATTGAGATTAGAACCATTATCGGTGATGATTGATTCCGGAATCCCGAACCGGCAGACCATACGATCGCGAACGAAATCTGTCACCACCTTCTTGGTGACTGCCTTGTATGATGCTGCCTCAACCCATTTGGTGAAGTAATCAATTGCCACTAAGATGAACCTGTGCCCATTTGACGCGGATGGTTCAATTGGTCCAATGACATTCATTCCCCAAGCGGCGAACGGCCATGGCGAGCTTGTTGCAGTAAGCTCGTTTGGAGGTACCTTTATCATATCTGCATGTATCTGACAACGGTGGCATCTCCGGATGTACTGGATGCAGTCTGTTTCCATAGTCATCCAAAAATACCCTACTCTAAGTATCTTCTTTGCCAAAACAAAACCATTCATGTGCGGTCCGCAGGTCCCTACGTGAACTTCCTCCAATAGTTTGGTTGCTTCTTTCATCTCGACACACATTAATAACCCCAAGTCAGGAGTCCTCCTATACAAGATCCCTCCACCGTGAAAGAGGTTGTTCGACAATCTCCGAAGTGTTCGTTTCTGAGTAGCATTGGCAAGTTCTGGGAATTCTCCTTTTGTCAGGTATTCTCCGATGTCGTGGAACTAAGGTTTCCCGTTGGCTTCTTCCTCGACATGAGCATAATAAGCTGGTTGGTCGTGAATCTTGACCGAGATGGGATCAATAAAGTTTGTATCAGGATGCTGGATCATAGATGATAAAGTGGCTAAGGCATCGGCGAACTCATTCTGTATTCAGGGAACATGCTGGAATTCTGTCTTTCTGAATCTTTTCCTCAACTCCTGTACATGATGCAGATAGGGGAGTATTTTGGAATTCTTGGTTGCCCATTCTTCTCGAACCTGATGTATGAGTAGGTCCGAGTCTCCGATCACTAATAGTTCCTGAATGTTTATGTCGATTGCTAGTTTGAGCCCTAGGATGCGGTCTTCATACTCGGCCATGTTGTTGGTGAACAGGAATCTGAGTTTGGCGGATACTGGGTAATGCTGACCGGTTTCTGATACCAAGACTGCTCCTATACCAACTCTTTTGAAATTTGCGGCTCCGTCTAAAAACAACCTCCAACTGTCATAGGATTCTGCAATGTCTTCTCCTATGAAGGCTACCTCTTCATCAGGAAAATACGTCTTTAGAGGTTCGTATTCTCCTCCTGCAGGATTCTTGGTGAGGTGATCTGCAAAAGCATGCCCTTTGACTGCCTTCTGGTAACATAAACAATGTTGATCTAGCTTAACAGGATTTTCCATTTGGCGAGCTTTCCAATAGGCATGGGCTTCTGAAAGATATATTTTAATGGGTCCATTCTAGATATGAGATAAGTTGTGTAGGCACAAAAGTAATGCCTCAACTTTTGAGCTACCCAAGTTAGAGCACAGCAAGTGCGCTCCAATAAGGAATATCGAGCCTCATACGGGGTAAACTTCTTGCTGAGGTAGTATATGGCTTGCTCCTTTTTCCCCGTCTCGTCATGTTGTCCTAGAACACAACCAAATGACCCGTCCAATACTGCAAGATAAAGCAATAGAGGTCTCCCTAGCTCGGGTGGAACCAAGACTGGCGGCGTTGACAAATATTCCTTGATTCTGTCAAAAGCCTTTTGACAGTCCTCAGCCCATTTAGTGGTGGCATCCTTCTTTAGTATATTGTAGATGGGTTCTCAAATGATAGTGGACTGAGCTATGAATCGGCTGATATAGTTGAGTCTTTCCGGAAAACTCATCACGTCCTTCTTGCTCTTTGGTGGTGGCAACTCTTGAATGGCTTTAACCTTTGACGAGTCCAGTTCTATTCCCCGGCGACTCACAATGAAACCCAATAATTTTCCAGCGGGAACCCCGAATGCACGCTTGGCGGGATTCAGTTTCAAGTTGTACCTCCTCAGTCTGTTGAAGAATTTTCTCAAATCTCCCATGTGATCTGCAGCTTTGTTGGATTTGATGATGACATCATCCACATACACCTCGATTTCTTTATGTATCATGTCATGAAAGATAGTGGTCATGGCCCTCATGTAGGTAGCACCGGCATTCTTTAAACCAAACGACATCATTCTGTAATAGTACATTCCCCACGGCGTGATGAATGTCGTTTTCTCTACATCTTCTTCATCCATCCATATCTGGTGGTATCCAGCAAAACAATCAACGAATGACTACAGCTCACATTTAGTGCAGTTGTCAATCAATATGTGTATGTTTGGTAAAGGAAAAATCGTCTTTAGGACTGGCCCGGTTGAGATCCCGGTAGTCGACACAGACTCTGACTTTCCCGTCCTACTTTGGTACCGGCACAATGTTGGCTAACCATGTTGGATACTCTACCACTCTGAGAACCTTGGCTTTGACCTGCTTGGTAATCTCTTCTTTGATTTTCAAACTCATGTCTGGCTTGAACTTTCTGAGTTTTTGTATGACCGGTGGGAACGCCGGATCTGTCGACAACTTGTGAGCTACAATGGATATGCTGAGACCGGTCATATCCTCATACGACCAGGCGAATATATCCTCATATTCTTTCAGAACTTCTGTATACTCTTTCTTTTCTGATGGTGACAGGTGTGTGCTGATACGGGTTTTCTTGACATTTTCCGCGTCTCCCAAATTAATGACCTCAGTTTTGTCTAAGTTAGACTTAGGCTTGTTCTAAAAATTCTCGACCTCCCTGACAATCTCTTCTGTTATTTCGTCCTCTTTCGAATCTATGTCCGTTTGTTGCATTTCCTCGTATCAAGTTACAATTGTCGGTTCATCATCATGATATGTAATAATAATGTTATGTAAAAATAAAGTAAATGATAGAGAAAGTAATAAGAACGAGATAAAAATAAACTTGGTAAATGCTTTTGATTAAATTTATAACTGTTCTAAACACCGGAGCTCTTTTCAAAAGTAAAGACAATGCGGAAAAGTAAGATCAACTAAAAAGTAAAATGCGATGCGTGGTGCGTCGTTTAGCCTTGCTACCCCGAAGTTCTCTGGGCCCTGGTAGTCCTGAATGACCAATTGGTGAGGTGTTCTCCTTGGTTTACAGCTTGAATGGAAGGTCCTTCCTCCCCTTCCTCCTCGAAGATAAGACAACAATCCATGTCATCCTCCAAAAACAGGTTCTTCATTGCTGCCAGTGCCTCGTCTTCCTCTGATCCATATATAATGTCGGCCGGCTGAAAGGTCTGCTCCAACTGAGGTAGAGGATGCTCCAGTGGTTAGTAGGGACTGCACCATGGTGGCGACCAGTGGTTGAACTCTTCCCAAGTATATTCATAACCCAGGCCAAAAGTGGTACCATGCTTCTTCAACTTGATAGGCTTGGTGATGCCCTGGAGATCTTTGCCCAGTCCCTTTCCGGGCTCGTACCCGCTCCAATTCAGAATGCTCTCAATTTTGTGATCCCACCACTTGTCTTTGTCTATGGCATTGACTCGCTCGATGTGATGATATGTTTCAACACCTATCCTCCTTCTTCCTCTGATCATCGGGATGGCCTAGCGACTGTATATGGGGTTGCTACCGTCGCCATGAATGATTACTTCCTAATGATTCAATTCAAATTTTATAGCTTGATGCAAAGTTGATGCTACAGCCACAGCAGCGTGGATCCAGGGTCGTCCTTGCAACAAATTGTAGGATGCTGGTATGTCAATGACCTGGAACTCAACATCGAACTAGGTGGGTCCCATCTGCAGGCATAGGCTAATTTCTCCAATGGTGGACCTCTGAGATCCATCAAAATCTTTGACACTGATAGCCCCGTATTTGATCTCGTGCAACCCTTTACCCAATGTACTGAGAGTTATCAATAACAAATGTTGAGGCTGGATCCCCCGTCGACTAGGATCCTGGTGATAAAGTGATCCTCGCATTGCGCAGTGATGTGCAATGCTTTGTTATGAACAAGCCCTTCTGGTGGTAACTCGTCTTCGTGGAAAATGATCTTATGGATTTCCAGTACCTGCCCCACCATGTTTGCCATTTCGCCTCCTGTTATTTTTCTGGGAATATAAGCTTCACTCACTATTTTCATTAAGGCATTTTTATATGCCTCGGAGCTTTGTAGAAGAGCAAGAATAGAAATATCTGCTGGTGTTTTGTTCAGTTGCTCGACGACTGAGTACTCTTTGGCCTGTACCTTCCTCCAAAGGTCATCGGGTCCAGTTTCAACAGTCCGCCCGGAGGCCTGCTTGCTGGACTCAGCTAAATGCTCCGGGGTGTACACCCTGCCTGTCCTGGTCATGCCTTGTGCTGCAATTGCTTCCCCGGTATATGTCTTTCCTTTCCTTCTAGCCTTAACGGCGTAATACCAAGGTATAGCATTTGTCTCGAACGGGGCTATGTCTGTCATGGAGACTGGAATTGGTGCCCTGGGTAGCACAGCAACTTCAAACGGCACAGGGGCCTCTGCAGCCCTGAACTAAACCTCAATTGGTTTTGGCATCTTTCCAGAAGGTGCTTCAAACTCGAGAGGCACATACACGTTTACCATATCGCCCTCGGAGGGTTGAATCTGAACAACAATGGGATTTAGGGTAACTGTTGGCTTCTTAGGCTCGTCTCCTTCAACTATCAGACCGATTGACCCTTTGGGGTCCCAATCATCTTCAATCTCGATCATATGGATGCCTCCACCCTTGTGGCCAGGCAGAGGGTTGTTACGGACATTAGGAGCGGGCTCTTTTGCTATAATGATCTTGTTGTCAATTAGGTTCTGAATCTTGTCTTTCAACAAGCGACACTCGTCGATGGTATGGCCTTTCATTCAGGAATGGTATGCGCAAGTTTTGTTCGGGTTGATCCATTGGGAAGGGTTTTCTGGTGTCACGTCTGGGATAGGGTAACATAACCAGCTGCTTTGAGTTTCTCATACAATTGGTCAATTGGCTCGGCTATGGAAGTATATTGTCTAGGAGGTTTGCGGTTGAAGTTTGGTCTAGGTTGAGGAAAGTTTTGGCGGGTAGGTGGTGATGGTTAGTGAGAAGGTTGTGAGTTGTATGCTTGGTATACAGGTGCGGGCAGGGAATATCTGGGTGAGGTGGGTTGATATGTGGGTGGTGGAGGTGTTTGGTAGGCAGATGGTGGAATTTGATAAGTGGGTGATGGTGCTTGGTAGTTTAGGGTAGGTTGATATGTGAGTGGAGCTGAGGGATAGTTTTGGTACTTCATAGGGGAGTTGTTCCTTTGCGCAGCCATTACAGAATTCACATCCTTTTTCTTCGATGAGCCACCAGACTGTAGAGCCTTGTTGGTAGCTTGTAATGCCTCAAGGTTAGTGACCATACCATTTTTGATGCCTTCCTCGATCTTTTCTCCCAACTTGATGCTGTCGGAGAACTTTTGGCCTTCTATTAGCATCAGCCTTTCATAATATTATGGATCCTGAGCACGGACGAAAAACCTGTTCATTTGTTCTTCCGCCAAGGCCGGCCTGACCTTAGCAGCTTCTGACCTCCAACGAGTAGCATACTAGCAAAAGGTCTTTGTGGGTTTCTACTTGAGATTCTGGATATAGAACACATCTGGTGCGTTCTCAGTGTTGAACCTAAACCGATCCATAATGTCAGACGCCATGTTCACCCAATTAGTCCATTTCTTCGAATCTTGGCTAATATACCAGGATAAAGCATCACCCTTCAAACTCCTCATGAACAGCTTCATGCGGATCTTTTCGTCCCTTCCGACCCCTACCAACTTGTCACAATACATTCTCAAGTGGACCTTGGGGTCACCTGTACCACCAAACATCTCGAATTTGGGAGGTTTGTACCCCTCCGAGAGCTCAACATCTGGCTGAGCACAGAGATCTTCGTAATTCAACCCTTCGACACCTTTGTTACTTTCGAAACCTTGAACCCGGCTAGTCAACTTCTTGATCTCAGCGGCCAAATTCTGAATGAGGGAGCTCTTGTCATCTGACTCGGCTGTATGGTATCCTCAAAGACAGGAGCGTTCTGGTTGTCTGTGGTATTTTGGGGCTCCGGGATAAGTGGCGGAGCATTGTTGCATGTGTTGCGGGCTTGGGTCTGAACAGGTTGGGCTGGTGGCGGCGGTAGTGATTTGTTAGTATCAGCAGCAGCAAGAGTGATCGACAGACTTGCCAAGTTTCGGACTTGTTCCAACTCTTCTCGAAACCTCAACAAAGTTTGCTCAAGATGAGCAGCAGTTTCCTTGGTAATTGCAGCATTCTGAGAAGTTTCCTCGAGTTCCTTTCTACCACTTGTATCTCCCATTTTCCCTTTGTTCCTGTTTCTAGTAGTACTTGGAGGAGGAGGAGGTGGATGACCCTTGGATCTTGTTGAGTATGCTGATGGTGCCAGAATGCACGAACTAACCTTTGGGGAGGGGAATAAAAAATAAAAGAAAAACAAAAAGGTAAGAAGTTAGTGCGGATTGTGATAAATAATATTGCAATATTTAAACACATTATGCGGGAATATAAATCGCATCCTAATTTTGGGTGCCTCGTTGTGCCCAAGGTAGGCCTAGCGACAAATTAAATTTGGAGAACTTATAATGCTAAATGCCTCATTTTATTGATAAAAACAAGACGAGTCTTAAAACAACTGAATGATAAAAGATGTCACTTATGGCTAGTGGCCTTATTACATTATGAAATCATAAAATATCCTAACTACTTGGTCCCAGAAGGACCTTCCCCAGATTCGGTACTCTTGCCTCCCTCGTACAACTGCATCAACTCGCGCAGTCCTCATTTTCTCCAAAACAAAGTGTTAGGCCCTTAACCCCACCATTCTCGACTATTTGAATCAATAAATAGCAAAAGGCATTTAGTTCTCCAAATAAATGCACATAACGTGAAGGTGTCCGTCTGGGTTTCAGGAAACCCGATGGACTTTAGTTTAGGCTATCTTAATGAGTCATTATGCGAACAACATAACTGACTCGGCTAGGCTTGACCATGATGCATGAACAGTTTAATGGAATAAGGTTTCTACTTTTGAAGTGCTAGACAAGTTACCCTTGAGCGAGCAACTCAAGAGGGAAAGGCGCGAAACCGTCGACTACACTGTTGATCGACTGGTTTTACCGCAAATATGCTTTTGCCACATTTAGGGGGTTTATAATATTGGAAGGGTGCAACCACTCATTAAAGGCGTTGCTATAGGATTTGTTTTGGCATGAATGGAATATGATGCTGAGAGATGCAGTTACAATAATGAAACAAATTACATGTGTTTTCACGTTCATAAGATAAATGATTACAATGCTTGCTCGAAATTACAACGGTATCGAAATAAATAAATAAAGAAGGCAGTTAAAGGAAAGGAAAGACATGGAGAGTCAAGTTAGTATTGGTGATAAAATAATCAAGGACATGAATTAAATGCGATTAAGTAAGCAATAAAGTCACAAAAGCAAGTAATGGTAAAAGCCTAAAACACATCCCCAGCAGAGTCGCCATACTGTTGACGCCCCTCTTTTTCACCCTTTTTGGGGCGGAATCGGGTTTACGACATTATGGACAAAATAACTCTTATTGCTTTTTGAGGAACCAGGATATGGAATTTGAAGATTCACCACCTAATGATTATAGTGCATTAGGACACTTTTTTTTTAGAGAAAAGAAAGGATTTGAAGGAAAACAGAGTTCAGGTAAGGGCTTGAGATTATCTCGAGGGGAAGGTGTTAGGCACCCCTCAAGATCCACTAGTGTGGTTCCCAGCCATGCTTAGTTGTGACTTTAAGAAGTGTAAGAGTAAACAAACAAGGTTTGCATATAGGGAATACAAATAAGTTGAAAGCTTTGAAAGGAAAGTGGGAAAAGATGCAAATGCTTTTTGGAAAGAAAACGTAAAATTTCTAAACCATAAGAATAAAGGGAGAAGGTCCTAGGTTTAAATATATTATGGATAACGTTGGTGCAATATCTAGCAAGTCATTTCTGCACGAGATATTAGTGCACCATTATCATCATCTCAATATTCTACCCTTCCCACCCGTTAAGGTATTTAAGCGCGTTTGGTGTCATTTACTTATTGCATGCTAGTACCCGTCCCAACCTATTAGTCACAAGGTATTTAGGATTTCTAATCCTAAAAGAGGAAGGAGAGGGGATGAGGGCATATATGGAGTTTAAATGTAAAAATGCTAAGGCGTCAATCAAAACAAATAGCACATAAGGGGAATAAACAGACATACAAAGGCTGCACATAAAAACCCCTTAAGACATGCAACAACTAGTTTAGCATGACTTGCAATTACTGATTTGGTCTTAATATTAAAACGGCTGACGGATTAATTTAACACATGGAGTTGGATAAAAAGTCTGCATTAGGCAACCCGGATCCAATTGTTAGAACTGATGTATTTTAAACGGCTTATTGATTAAGAACCTAATGCAGGAGAGTTTGAACAACAGATTTTATATTACACAAATTCAGAAATGGCTTCGAAAATCAGCAGAATTGTTTAAGTGCAATGTAGTAGAGTTTTAAAGGAGAGTTCCNTTTTAGGAAAAAAGATGCAAGTTTAGAAAATTTAAGAGCATTGCGAACTGGTAAGAGTTTTTGAAATAAACAAGTTTGGACGTGTTTTGTTGAAAACGCTGAAACTAATTGACGGGTTATTGCTTACACAGATTCAAGCGAGTTTTAAAACCTATAGCCAGGATATCTACAACTTGATTTTTTAGGATTTGTTACTATTATTAAACTCGTACGAAATGAGTATTTGGTTATCCTACAATTTGCCTAGCGTTTATGCATTTCCTATAGGCATGATTTCTATATGCAACTAATTATTTGATTATTAGGTCCTATAGGTAGGATTTCTATATGATTGAGTTAAGAAATATAAAAAACCTATAGACATGGTATCTAAATGACAGAGTTATAACATTAAATCCTATAGGCATGGTATCTATGTGACTGAGTTATAACATTAAATCCTATATGCATGGTATCTACACTTAATTACATGCAATAAAGTAAACCCCTCTCACACCCTTTACTAATAGTTCCCCGATTTTCTTATACAAAGATTATTTTCAAATCAAACTGAAATTAAAGATACATCAAAAACTAACAGTAAACAAAGGCAAGGAAATAACACTTCAGCCAGTCACATAAAGATCTCCCTTAGTTTAAGGGATTTGATTTCAAACGGCATGAGTAATTAAGGAAAGGAAAAATAATTAAAACCTTTCTAGCAATAAAACAAGGGGTAAGTACATAGAGATTATTTAAGGCAAGGATCCCATGGTACACGGTTTTGAGAGAATAAGGAAAGTAAATCAATCAAACGGCCAGAAATTTAAAAATCTTTGAATGAACATAGTCTGAAAACGGGGAAGAGGTTTGATTGTAAAATCAGTAATAAACAATTGAGCCTTAGTAAAAGGAGATTGAAATCAACCACAAGTTAATAGAATGAATCCGGAAGAGAAAACCCTCGTATATAAGCGTACTAGTATCAACAAAGAGATGAGCATAAGAGGTTTCAAACTGTAACAAGGAAATTCCAAATTGATTGTATACTCTGCGTGAGTTCGAGAGCCCAGGGTCTTTTAGAGCAGACCCCTAGAGTCAAACTTGCAAAGACTCAAACCCCAGGGTTTCAGATCGAGTAGGATACAGAAAAGAGAAGGCAAGCCCTCATAACAAAACATAGAGAACTCTTTCAGAGTTTCATAATAAAGCACACATATACACATAGCAAATCAGAAACAGTAGAGTGAAATATTGTAAATAACAAGTTTAAGAAAAAGCTTATAACTCAAATAAGTTTAGAAGAGAAGAGAGGTGACATAGAACTTAGGAAGCAGTAAATACACAAGTTCAGAAACCCAAACGAATCCAGTAAAGGCAAACAATCTCAGTAGGAGAAATAGTAAAAGAACATGAGAGGTAGACATGTAAGCATACTTGTAGAAAAACCAGTAGAAGCAATAACAGAGCAAAGATATGGAAACATGCATATTAACGGCAAATCAAGCAAAAACACATAAGACATGACATAAATAGATAGATTCGCCTAAAGAAAGAAGAAGAAGAAGAAGAAGAAGAAGAAGAAGAAGAAGAGTCGTTTTATAAGATTTTGAAAACCCTAAAATAAACAATCTAATAAAAATAGGGAAAAATATCTAGAACTCGAGTAGAAAATAGATCTGTCATAGATATAAGAAAACAAAGGAATAAAGAACCTCGAACAAGACCTTTTTTCGGGTTTCTCAGAAACCCTAGGAATAATAAGGCTTGGAAAGATCTGGTCTTGAACAAGTCTAGACCACGACTGGCCCTTTCAAAGTTCGAAAATTCTAGAACGGAGCTAGAGAAACCAAAAGAACTGAGATCAGTGGAGGATCTGAATAGTCTTTATTGAAATCGAGCCTCAAAACCTCGAACAAACACGATTTGGGGGTGAATGGAAGAGGGTACATGTCGTCCATGGCCTGGGAAGCCATGGACGCCGGTGGATTTGGTCGGAGAGGACGTTAATGGCGTCTTGGGTTTCGAGTGTTAGAGAGAGTCTGATAGATGAGGGAGTTTGGGGGCAGCGGCTCTTGATAAATGAAATTATGGTTGGGTTTGGGCGGAATTAAAAAGGAAAGGAGAAATGGTGGTCGTTGATCAAAATGATCAACGGCCTAGTTTAAAGGGGCGACCGGGCGGGTTAGGTGAATTGGCTTTGGGGCAGGTCCAAATCAAAAAGTGGGTCGTTTAATTGGGTGTAATTGAGGTGTAGAATTGGGCTACAATTGAAAGCAATTTGAGGCCAAAATTGAAATAGCCATTTTTCCCCTTTTGAATTTATAAAAATAGTAAAAGATGTTAAAAATCAAATTAAAAGCACTGAGTTAGCAGACCATATGTAAGTATTAATTTAAAAATATTGGTGTTGATTTTGTAATTAAAATTGCTATTAAATCCGGAAATAGGCTAAAATTGCAATTTCATGCAATTTAGTTTTAAAAATACCAAATGGACTCGTAAAATTATACAAAAACCATGCAAATTATTTTTTTATGCAAAATGTCAGAATACAATAAACTATTCTCCAAAATTGCATGCTTTTGGGAATAATTATTGGGATTTATGGTGTAAAAATAGGTCGTAAATTAGTTTAAAAATCCTTTAAAAGTGCCAAAATATTTTGGGATGCTTATATATGCATACATATGCTATTTTGAGAGTATTTTGAGTATAAAAATATATAAGAAAAAATTGGGTATCAACATTTGATTGGTTTTATTGAGTGTTTGTGGTTTAATGGTGCAGATTGACAATGAACAAAATGCATGATTGTGAAAGTGTTATGTGGTAAGATTTGAGAAACAAATGATGGAAGGAAAAATCATATATGATACAATTGGAACAACTGTGGTAATAACATATTTGCCTTGTTGTGGGAAATTATTATTGTGACTTAAATTGCATATGAATTGTTGAAAATGAAGAAAAATGGTATTGATGGTCATGGAAACTTGTAAATTATTGTGGTTTTCTTAAGAAGTGTTGTAGTTGATCTTTGTGAATTGTTGATTGTTGTTGTGTTGTTTGTGAATTGTAACTGTACGGTGGGATCGGGTTGCGCGCCGCAACATGAAGTAATAAGGTATGGGTTGTGGTGATACGGGTGGCCGAGGTAATAAGGGTGGAAAGTGATCGAAATCACTATTGATATAAAATATGAGCAACTTGTGAAATCATTGAGGGGAAAATGTGGAAGGGGAAACAGGAGAGTTTGTAAACTTGTTTGGCTTGATTGTTCCTTTCATGTGTGTTTGGTTGTTGCTTCTATTAGTGTTCTCTACTAGTGTATCAACTTGTGAAATCATTGATGTGGAAATGTTGAAGGGAAAAATGAGAGATTGTAGACTTGTTTGGCTTGAGTGTTCCATAACTGTGTATTCGATTATTGATTCTGTTATCGCTTGCAACTTGTGTATCGTTTGAGTTTACTTAGGGCAAGGTTTGTTCATACATACCAGTACAATTCAAATGTACTGACGTCCCTTTTGCCGGGGAAGCTACATTCGTGTCATGATTGTAGGTGGATCCATAGTAGGTACTCGAGTCCACCGATCGTAGCTCCCCTTCATTTTCCGTCAGATGTATTGGTGAGCCCCTTTCCTCTCGGGGCCTTGCGTGGCTCATGCCGCTTTTAATTTCGGAGTCTTGTTTTGGTTTTTTGGTATAAGGTATAGCTGGAGCCTTGTTACCAGCAAGTATTGTATCACCTTTTTGTATCCTTAGCGGCTTCGTAGATAGTAAATGTGGGTTGCTAACTTATGTAAATATGTATTTTGTATATTGGGCGGTGTAAGATGTAAGCCATGCTAAGAACCATGTATGTTGTGTATGTTGTAATAAATGGTGTTTTCAATTATGAATGGCTATTTCACTTGGTTATTAAGTAATGAAAATGTGGGGGTAACATGTGGGATAGGAAAGGCACCCAAGTCCGCTTGACTGGGGATACTCATTCGAGCGCCGGTAATGTTGGGGCGTGACAGCTAAACTCTGTAATTTTCGATGATTTATGGAGGCATACTTGAGCCCTGATTGTTTGTATGTTTCCCATTCTATTTGCAATTACTTGTTTTGGTTGGCGCCTTAGCATTTTATCTTTTGAAACTTCTGAAGTCCCAAGCCCCTTTCCCTTTAGGATTAGTAGTCCATTTGACTCTAGGACTGATAGGACTGGGACGGGTAATATCATGCAATAAGTAAACGATGCGCTTTAATAGCTTAACGGGGTGGGAAGGGTAGACGTGGAGATGATGATTACACGATAACACTATGCATGCAATTGGGTACTGATGTTGTGCGAGTGATCCATGTAATGTATAAAACTATGACCCCCTCCCTCTTTATTAGTTTAATAATCTTCATATTTTTAAAGGCTATTTCAACTTCTATTTCTTATATGTATTTCAAGTTGCTCGCACCAATTGTTTGACCCCTTCCCCTTACTTGCGTATCTCTTCAATCACAAAACTATTTCCTTTTTGAATTTCGGCACTTCTTTTAACCCCTTTTATGTTTCTTGTTTAAATACTTGCTTATTTATTAGTGTTTTGCATTTAAAGTCACAATTGTAGCATGGCCGAGAACTACACTAGTTGATCTTGAGGGATGCCTAACACCTTCACCTCGAGATAATTTCAAGCCCTTACCCAAAACTCGTGTCTGGATCTTTAATTCTTCTAAAAGTGTCCTAATGCACTATAATCATTAGGTGGTGACTCTCCAAATCCAAAAAAACCCAATTCCCGAACGGGAATAGAGTTGTCTTTCCTAAATATCGTAAACTCGATTTTGCTTTTTTTTAGAGAAAAAGGGGGCGTCGACAGCATGGCGACTCTGCTGGGGATATCTTTAGGCTTTTACCATTTCATGTTATATGTGACTTTGCCGCTTTCTTTATTGCTTTTGTTTAATGCCTTTATTTGAAACTGACTTGTTTCTTTTTCTTTAATTACTTTCATTTACCGATTTTCCATCAATGCTGTTGTAATTTTTGAGCAATAATTGTAGACTTTATTGTATGAACGTGAAAATACATGTCAATATGTTTCATTCTTGTAAATTGCATTTTTCAGCATCATATTCCACTCGTGCCAAACAAATACCATAGCAACGCTTATAATGAGTGGTTGCGCGCTTCCAATACTATCACTCCCTAAATTTTGCAAAGGCATATTTGAGGTAAAACCAGTCGATCAGTGGTGCAGTCGACGGTTCCATGCCTTTCCCTCTTGAATTATCCGCTCATGGGTAATTTGTCTAATACCCTAATAGAAACCTTATTCCTTTTAAATTGTACATGCATCATGGTCAAGCCTAGCCGAGTCAGTTATGTTGTCCACATAATGACTCATTAAGATAGCCTTGTCCAAAGTCCACAGGGTTTCCTTGAAACCCAAACAGACACCTCCATGTTCTGTGCATTTATTTGGAGAACTTAAGCGCTTGCTATGCTAATTATTGGTTTAAATAGTCGAGTCTGGTGGGGGTAAGGGCCTAACACTCTATTTTGCAAAAAATGAGGCACGAGATCCCCAGATTTGGCATGGTAACCGACATTCATCCAAGGTTGTTGAACTGGTGGAACGACCTCCATTCTAGTGTTCAGACACTCGTCTGCAAGTGCTTAGGGAATATGCCTTCTCTTCTAGAGATTCAGCCTAACAAGAGAATCATAGAGGCTGCAACATTGTTCTGGGATAGTGACAAGTCTGTGTTCCGCTTTTGGGACCTTGAAATAACCCCTTTACTTGAAGAAATAGGGGGTTTAGCTGGAATTCCTTGGGAGGCTCCGGGTTTGCTTATGCCTAAGAATCGCAAAGGAAGGGGTTTCCTTAAGATGATGGGACTGAAGAGAAACCCAGACTTAACATGTTTAAAAGACTCCTACATCCCATTTGACAATCTATACAAGAGATACAGGCATAGCAAGTCATACCGCACCTATTCAGATGAATTTGCTATCACCTCATTGGGGCATGTCCATAGATGGGTCTTTTTCTTCATGTTTTGCTTTTGGGGATGATCGTGTTCCCTATGAAGAAGGCTAGGATCCACACCAGACTAGCCATGGTAACCAAAACTCTGATGGAAGAGATTGGTGGGCAAACTTTCATCGTAATTCCTATGATCGTTACCGAGATATACCGCGCCTTGAACAAATGTCAACTACAAGGCAGTCATTTTGAGAGTTGCAACTTATTACTTCAGCTTTGGCTCATGGAACACCTCTAGAAAGAGGAATACCGACAAGAGATCCTATGCAAAGATTGGGATGATCATATCGCCTTCCATCAGCGAAGGCACATGAATTATATGCCTAAAATGTTCGCTCAGCCGGAGGACGCCAGAGGATGGGTAGAATTGTTCGAAAATCCGAAAGAAGGCCAGGTGCAATGGATGTTTGAGTGGTTCCCCACGGATGAATTCATTGTTCTATCTCGAGATGCGCCGTTTGTCATAATGATTGGTTCGAGAGGGACTTATCCTTATGTTTCTCTCCGAGCTATGAGGCAAGTTGGAAGAAAACAAATCATACCAAGGGTGGATAAAACGAGTCACCTCAGGACCGATTTTTAGGACGACGATAGCCCTCATAGGTGCCAAGCTCAGCATTTGTGGCATTGCAAAATCATTTTGGGGAAATAATCCATTGAGCCAGACAGGTACCACGCCGGTTGTGTGACGCATTATTCGGGTTGGTTATAAGATAATGGCATGGGTCAGTCGAGATTCGTTCGAGGTCACAGAATTATTGATGAGCATGTTGAAGCACAAGTTAAGTATAACCAACTGCGCAAGAGAATTCGAGAGTGTGAAAGTGAGCATTGGGAAATACAAGAAGCCCACAAAAAATTGATCGAGGAGTAGAAAGAAATGGATGTCACCGCCAACAACCGACTAGGGTATTTTGAGCGGGGTCTAGTAGAGCTGGAAGGAAAGTTCATTAAGAGGATTGAAGCTTTCCAAAACACTGAAGGAAATGCAGGCAGACATCTGGCCTGAGCCTACTTGCTTCTAGGACTACACGAGTTGGTGGAGCTGTTCAAGGGATACAAAGATGCCAAATCTAGGGAAGGTCCTTCTGGGACCAAGTAGTCAGGAGTCCTTTAGTTTTCCTTAATGATGCAATAAGGCCAATTGCCACTCATGACATTTATTTTCTGTCATTTAGCGTCGTTTTCGATTTGTCTTATTTTTATCAATAAAATGAGGCATTTAGCATTATAAGTTCTCCAAAACTACTTGTCGCTAGGCCTACCTCGGGCACAACGAGGTACCAAAACTAGGACGCAATTTATATTTTCCCGCACAACGTATTTAAATACTGCAGCATTTTTTCCTCATGACCCACACTAACTTGTTACCTTTTTGTTTTTCTTTTATTTTTTATTCCCCTCCCCAAAGGTTAGTTCATGCATTCTGGCACCATCAGCATACTCCACAAGATCCAAGGGCCCTCCACCTCCTCCTCCTCCGAGTCCCGTCCAAAACAAGAACAAAGGTAAAATGAGAGATACAAGCGCCAGAAAGGAGATTGAGATTCCTTAGGGTACCCCGGTTGCTAAGGAAACTGCTACGCAATTGGAGCAAAAGCTGTTGAAATTTCGAGAAGAACTAGATAAGGTTCGGAATTTGGCAACCTGTCATTTTCCCTCACCACTCTTGATGTCAACACCCAGAATCCCACACCTCCACAAAATACCGCACAAACACAGATACAACCCACTCATACCCAACAATGCAACACATGCCACACTCCAAATAACACTCCATTACTCATTCCCGAGCCACTGAACACTACCAATGACCATCTCCACAACACTCCTATTTATGTGGATAATGTACCCCACTACACCCAACCAATCTCAAATGCACCTGAGTCTGATGACAAGGACTCGCTTATCAGGAACTCAGTGGCAGAACTCAAGAAGTTAGCCAGCCGAGTTCAGGGCGTGGAAGGTAACAGAGGTATTGAAGGGCTAAATTATTTTGAAATACAAGATTTTTTCCTTCATTATTTAGAAATTTTAAAGAATATATTTTCTAATCGAATTTAAAAGTTAATCAATTAATACAATACTTTGAACCATCCCAGAACCCGGAGTCACAAGTGCAAGAGCATCTATTGACAAGAGATATAACATCCAACATCCGTTCGGAATACAATGGACGGAAAGTAAATACAGTACAAAGGAAGGGATTACTCTAGCTACGGCCGTCTCAAATGATGCAACTTACCTAGGCCCAGCGTCATCCATGTTGCTACGCCGAATAGGCTGCTATAGGTGTATATTGTAAGGCCCCAGAATTTTTTTTTTCCAAGTAATGTAAGATTTCGTCATGCCAAGGTAGTCTAAATTATTTTAATTCATGTGCAAATAAGGATTTATGATATTATGGATATCAATTGGATATGGTAATAAGTGTATAAGTATTATTATAAGTTATTTAGGATCTAAGGAGAGGCCTAAGTCTAAGCCAAGTTGGAAAATTGCATATTACACGAAATCTGTAAATGAGTACGCACAATACCTTACATTGAACGATCATATCTCCTGTTATATAAAGATTTGTGTGATACACAACCTATTTAATTATATCTCTTTGAGTCTAGTTTCCAACGCAACAAAACGTTCGTCATTTGGAGGTGTATACAGAACGTTATCACCATTTTACTGGGCAGGTGTCACCCGCGCGAACTTTGAAACTTCGCGCGTTTTTCGCGCTTCTGAGGCAGAATACTCAGAAAAACGCACGAAGTATGCAAAAGTTCGTGCGTCTGGGCGAAAGTTCGCGTGCCTGGAAGGTTTTAATACCCCAAGACCGGCCTAGAGGGTTCCAAATCCATTTTTGGAGCAAGGGCTTGCTCTCTCAAGGGGATTCCGTCCCGAACATCATCCTTATGATCCAAGGTAAGATTATTGGAGTATTTTGAGTTGATTACTACTCTTAAACACTTATATTAACAAGGATTAATCATGAAAATCCTTAGAATTTCATTCAAATCCTTGAATTTATCAAGAACACCACATGTGGGGATTCTCAAGATTCTTACTACAAGAGGTATGTCTATAATGTCTAACTACTCTATGGTGATTATTGATGTATGATAGATATATTAGAACTCATGGGATGATGATTGAAATCCATAAGTGCCTAACCTAGGTTGTGTTGGTTATAGACATTGTGAAATGAGTTAATTAAGAAGGTTGAAGGTTGGGTATGAATGAATGGTCATATATATATGTTGTTGGAAGTTATAAATTGGTTAGGGGTTAATGGTGATAGTTGGATGAACCAACACTATAGTTATGAGGTCTAAACATCTATACCTACAAGGTGTTTGATAATATGCCTAAATGGCATAAGTTATGGAATTTGTTACTAATATTGGTCATATTGAATGTTGTATTGTAGATTGATGTTGCTTAAGTGTGTTGGAACATTGTAGTATCATTAAGGGGGAAAATCCCATGTATGTATGGCTAACTTTAACTCTTGTAGAATGCCCTTGTTGTCATAAGCATACGGTATGTGTACCTTGTATGAAAATATTGTATTGTTGTCTTAGTTGATTTCCACACCACCATGTTATATGTGATTATGAAAAGTGATTTGATGTGCCTACCTTATTATATGCAAAGCTTGTAAATGCTTAAGGATGCCGAAGTGGAAATATGTGTTAACAAATGAAAGAATGTTAATGTGTCCAAATGTGGAAATGTGTATAATGGCTAAAAACCATGTTTGGTGTATGAGAAATTGGTACATGTTATTTATGTGAACTATTTGTGAATTTTTGTTGTTTCACGGGTGTTAGGTCAAGATGGCCTATTTCATGAATTCTTGTGATTCATATGCCTTGAACATTGTTGGTTATAAGTCCCGACATGATGGTGTGAATAAATGGCAACAAACCAAGTGTGTATGTGAATATGTTTATGTGGTAAGGGTTGTGTAATAAATGATGGAAAGAAATCATAATTGATGTAATTGAAGTAACTGTGGTAATATCATGTGTGGCTTTTTGTGGGCAATTATCGTCGTGACTCAAATTATATGTGGGTTGTTGGATATGGTGGAAATGGTACCGAGGTTAATGAAAACTCATTGTGAAATTGTTATTGTTGATGTGAAATGATATTCTGGATGGCCTGAAGCCATGTGATTGAATTGTGATCTATTGTTATTGTGTGAAATGTGATTGTTCGGTGGTATCGGGTTGCGCACCACAACACGAAGTAATAAGGTGTGGGTTGTGGTGATAAGGGTGGCCGAGTTAATAAGGGTGGCTGAGGTAATAAGGGTGGAAAAGTGATCGAAATCACTATTGAAATGAAATTATGAAAAAGATGGTGAAATCATTGATGTGAAAATGTTGTAGTGGAAAAAGGTGAGATTGTAAACTTGTTTTGCTCGATTGTACCTTTCATGTGCATTAGATTGTTGATTCTATTACTATTTGTTATCTATGTAGTGGTTGATCTTACTTGGGGTAAAGTTTGTTCATACATACCAGTACAATTCAAATGTACTGACGTCCTTTTTGCCGGGGGCGCTACATTTGTGTTATCATTATAGGTGGATCTATAGCACGTACTCCAGTCCACCGAGAGTAGAACTCCTCTCCATTCCATCAGTTGTATTGGTGAGCCCCACTTCCTCTTGGGGTTATGTGTGGTTCATGCCACCTTCTTTTGAGTTTATTGTTTATTATAAGGTATAGTGGGGGCCTTGTGCCCGCAAGTATTGGTTGAGTTGCAAGTATTCATAGAGGCTCCGTAGACACAGTGTGGGTGGTGTATTAAATTATTTTGGGTAATAATGGTACGGTTTAGAATCGTGGTCCACGTTGGTAAATGTTGTATGTATTTTGCAAGTGCTTGGTATCAAATGTTGAAAATGATAAAAAAAAAAAAAAGGAGAAATGAATTCAAGTTGTAAGTTTATGCTTAAGTCATAAATTGCTATTTTAGAAGAATAATGTATATTGGGATCACGGGGTAATGCGTGGGAGAGGAAAGGAAATTCCAGGTCCGCTTGACTGGGGTCCTCCGGTTGAGCACCGGTCGTGTCCCTCGGTTTTTGGGGTGTGACAAACTTGGTATCAGAGCTTAAGGTTTTAAAGTGTCCTAGGATGTCTCGGAGCCGTGTCTAGTAGAGTCCTTCTTATCGGTGTGTTGTCGACCACATCTATATGTTGGAGGCTATATGGACATTTAGGAATATTACCCTTCTTCAACTCTCCAAATCGTGCAATAAAGCTTGACTGTAAGATTGTTTTCTAACTCGTGCGTTGTGATTCAAGGTAAGTTTAAATGCTATTTCGTTTATTTCAAGTAATGTTGCATATGCCATGACCAATGGGGAAAGACATGGATATTAAGGTGATGGCACATGTATCTTGTTTAGCAAATNATATTGGTTATATAAGCACGTGATATATGAGAGAATGACCAAGAGATTAATGGTGAGAGTGTAAGTCTCTCACATGAGGTAATAAGTTATGAAATGAGACTCAATTGAACTCAAGATGAGAAGACCATTATACTATGAACTTTATAAGGACCCAGAAATGTACGAAGTTGTATTATACTCATAAAGGACATTGTTATGGGAACTTGAAATCCCAGCCCTGTGTGGCTGAATAAGAGTAGAGAACTTATGAGATTAATACTATGGTGACTTAAATCTCCCTAAAAGTCAAATATATATATATTTGAGGGATAGATATATGAGGCATATGTCCATAAAGTTACTAAATTCAAGACTTGAGACGAAATCTGGGACATTCACCCTAAGTAGGGGAGAAAGGGATATCGGGAGGCCACTTAAATGTAATGAAACAAGAGTGAGACCGTGTAGCTATGATGTTTGAATATTTTGTTGAAGACATGCGTGGTATAGAAAAGAGATAATGGGTAACATGACTCTTCGAAAAGATATGCTAATGATAGACAACTAGTACCCCAACAAGGTCGAAGTTTAAGGAAGGTAAATCTTTCACATATGGCAATGTGAATGATAGGGTCAACAATCCTAGAAAATAAGAGTATGCTTGTAAAGGGATTTTATATTTGTTAGAAGGTCAGTAACCATGGATCCTAAGGAAGTACTATAGGTCAAATGTGGAAGGTTGCGAGTTTTTAGAATGCGTTAATCATAGATTTGCAATTTAACCAATGTTCCAAGACATTAAGAAAGGCGGAACGAGTGGAAGAAATAAATGTGATGCTATAATAACCCAATAGGGTATTTGCGCTTGATGGAGAACCTCTAAATAATCTTACAAATAAAGAAGTGTTAAGTGATATGCAGATGAACACACTTTCCCACAGATATCCTAACAAGAGAAGAGATGAGATGGATGAAATATCAGATGAGGGAAAGACCACGTAACACATGGAAGAGTGCGTGGCTACTCCCTAGCTAGGAAGTATGAGGTAGAAGAAATGGGGAGAAAACTTATAAATTAAGATTGTCATGGTTATCATAAAATATCTTGTATCATAATGGTGGACTCGCTTAGAGCACAAGTGCTAATAAAATTTATAAGGGACTAACCGCAATGCGACTGACTTGGATGGCACTAAATATCAACTAAAGGATCTAGAGATAGTTCATGTCTACATACAATGGAAAGTGAGACTACTGGAGGTGAAGTTGTGGTATGATAAACTCACTAAACAAGGCACGCTGATATTACAAGATCACGGGAGGTAGACAAGTGTGTGGCACAATAAGGCTATCAATTATGTACTATGCGTAAAATAGAATTGGAATGAAAGTTCCAGTTAGAAAGAAAAGACGATACTAGCATATTGTCCATGCCAAAGGGTGATCAATAAGGGAAATACAACACAATCCACCCAAAGGGCAAATGAAAGATTCGGAATAGATTGAAAGAGGATGAACACTTGTTACGGACCAGACATGTTTAGCATGGTAACTCCTAATCCGTCGTATCAGAGAAATTATTGTAGAACTCAATTCGTGGGAGGTCTTATGTGAGAGAAATATGATAATGATGTTCCACTGAATATGCAATACGTTAAAGTGATAGCTTATACCTCTAGAAAACTCAAGAATTATGGGGAAAAAATGCAACACATGACTTAGAACTTGCAGCGGTGGTATTTGCATTAAAGGTTTGGCACCATTGTTGGTATAGGATCCATGTGGATATAGTCACGGACCACAAGATCCTTCAATATACTTTCAAACAATAAGAATTTTAATTGAGGAAGAAAAGATAGTTTGAGTTACTTACGACATCGATATTCTATATCACCCGGGAAAATCCAATGTTGTGACGGACTTTGTGGCAAAATGTACAAACTGTTAGCAAGCGAAGGCCGAACATTAAAGGCGTAGAGGATTTTTACAAATAGTAGAAACTTCAATGTGGAAATGGGAAATAATCAATATGTATTTTGTGGTAGATTACCGCGCATTACGCGCAAGTTCAACTCAATTTGGGTAATTGTGGATCAACTCATGAAATTAGCGCACTTCGTGCAAGTCAAATCTACTGACACAACAGAATTATATGCTGAACTGTATTAAAAAAAATATTTAAGTTTGATGGCACTCCAGTCTCAATCATTTCAGATCCAGTGGCTCAATTCATGATAAACTTGTCGCTTGTCACTCATAGATTTTTCTTATAACAACAGCTTTTATACTAGTATTCAGATGGCCCTATTTGAGGCATTGTATGGAAGGAGGTGTAGATCTCCAGTTGGGTGGTTTGAGGTTGGTGAAGCAGAACTGTTAGGAACAGACCTTGTGCATCAAGCTATGGAAAAAAAAATTAAAGTCATTCAGGAGAGGATGAAAACTGCTCAAAGTTGTCAGAAATCCTATGCAACTGTGCATCGAAGAGCATTGGAATTCCAAGCAGATGACTGGGTGTTATTGAAAGTATCTCCCATGAAGGGAGTCATACGATTTGGGAAGAAAGGGAAATTGAGCCCAAGGTATGTCGGGCCATATCGGATTGCTCAAAGGATAGGGCAAGTAGCTTATAGGCTAGAAATTGCCCCTTGAAATGTCATTATTGCACCCAGTATTCCATGTGTCTATGTTGAATAAAGTGGTTGGGGATCCATCCGCCATCGTGCCTGTTGAGACTATTGAGGTGAGTGAAGACTTACCATATGAAGAGGTTCCGGTTGCTATTCTTGATAGGCAAGTCCGAAAATTGAGGAACAAAGAAATTGCTTCAGTTAAAGTATTGTGGCAAAGTCAACAAGTCGAGGAATCCACATAGGAAGTGGAAAAATAAATGAAAGAGAAATATCCCCACCTGTTCGAACAAGTCTAGTTGTGATCGTGCGAACGGTTGTCTTTAAGAAATTTGAGGTAGTGTTCAGATTTGTGCTAAGGCATCCCATTTTCCCCAAATTGCCTTATTGTTGTAGCTTCCCAATGTAAGCCAAATTGCAAATGGTGTTGCTATTTGCGTAGTGTGCAGCCCTTGAAGTAAATGAAAATTTTATGAAACTTATGAGGTAGGTAATTGATTAATGATAGTGTAGATTGGTAATGATAAATTGAAGCATTTATGGCATGTTAAAGCGATTGAATTGTATGGGGCTCATTGAAGTGACCTATTTGTGTGCAAGTAAATGACATTGGTTGAACCTATGTGCAATTTGTGGTGTAAAGAGAATGATCTAAGTGTAAGTTGTTTAAAGTGTATGAATATATACAGGTTATCGAGGAAATGAATTGTATACCTATTTTAGGGATAATAGAAACTGTGTAATGATCTTGAAAATATGTTTCGGGGGCTCTCTGACAGGTAGACAGGCCTAATTACAAAGGAAACTCTAGCGAAATATTCCAAAATTTATGGAGTTAGCCAAATTAGTGGGTATTGATATATTTCATGATGTGAACAAGCCAAAGTTACATAAGTATGGCTAGTGAACAGACGTCAATCCTCATTCGAGGAGGAATGATCCTAAGGGGGGGGAGAATGTAAGGCCCCGGATTTATTTTTTCCAAGTAATTTAAGATTTCGTCGTGCCAAGGTAGGCTAAATTATTTTAATTCGTGTGCAAATAAGGATTTATGATATTATGGTTATCAATTGGATATGGTAATAAGTGTATAAGTCTTATTATAAGTCTAAGGAGAGTCCTAAGTCTAAGCCAAGTAGGAAAATTGCATATTAGACAAAATCGGTAAATGAGTACGCACAATACCTTACTTTGAACGATTATATCTCCCGTTATATAAGGATTTGTGTGATTCACAAACTGTCAAATTTAATCCCTTTGAGTCTAGTTTCTAACGCAACAAACAGTTCGTTCTTTGGAAGTGTATACAGAAAGTTATGACCATTATACTGGGCAGGCGTCACTCGCGCAAACTTCGCGTGAACTTTGAAACTTCGCGCGTTTTTCGCGCATCTGAGGCAGAATACTCAGAAAAATGCGTGAAGTATGCAAAAGTTCATGCGTCTGGGCGAAAGTTCGCACGCCTGGAAGGTTTTAATACCCCAATACTGGCCTAGAGGGTTCCAAGTCCATTTTTGGAGCAAGGGCTTGCTCTCTCAAGGGGATTTCGTCCCGAACTTCATCCCTATGATCCAAGGTAAGATTGTTGGAGTATTTTGTGTTGATTACTACTCTTAAACACTTATATTAACAAGGATTAATCTTGAAAATCCTTAGAATTTCATTCAAATCCTTGAATTTATCAAGAATACCACAAGTGGGGATTCTCAAGATTCTTACTACAAGAAGTATGTCTATCATCTTTGACTACTCTATGGTGATTATTGATGTATGATAGATACATTATAACTCATGGGATGATGATTGAAAGCCATAAGTGCCTAACCTAGGTTGTGTTGGTTGTAGAAATTGTGAAATGAGTTAATTAAGAATGTTGATGGTTGGGTATGAATGAATGGTCATATATATATGTTATTGGAAGTTATAAATTGGTTAGGGATGATGGTAGGGTGAATTCTTGGTTAATGGTGATAGTTGGATGAACCAACACTATAGTTATGAGGTGTAAACATCTATACCTACAGGGTGTTTGATTATATGCCTAAATGGCATAAGTTATGGAGTTTGTTACTAATATTGGTCATATTGAATGTTGTATTGTAGATTGATGTTGCTTAAGTGTATTGGAACATTGTAGTATCATTAAGGGGGAAAATCTCATGTATGTATGGCTAACTTTAACTCTTATAGAATCCCATTGTTGTGACAAGCATACGGTATGTATACCTTGTATGAAAATATGTTTATTGTTGTCTTAGTTGATTTCCACACCACCGTGTTATATGTGATTGTGAAACGTGATTTGATGTGCCTACCTTATTAAGTGCAAAGAATGTAAATGCTTGAGGATGCCGAAGTGGAAATATGCGTTAACAAATGAAAGAATGTTAATGTGTCCAAATGTAAAATGTGTATAATGGCTAAATACCCTGTTTGGTGTACAAGAAATTGGTATGTGTTATTTATGTGAACTATTTGTGAATTTTGGTTGTTTCATGGGTGTTAAGTCAAGATGGCCTATTTCATGAATTCTTGTAATTTATATGCCTTGAACATTGTTGGTTATAAGTCCCGATATGATGGTGTGAATAAATGGCAACAAACCAAGTGTGTATGTGAATGTGTTTATGTGGTAAGGGCTGTGTAATAAATGATGGAAAGAAATCATAATTGAAGTAACTGTGGTAATATCATGTGTGGCTTGTCGTGGGTAATTATCGTCGTGACTCAAATTGTATGCGGGTTGTTAGATATGATGGAAATCGTACAGAGGTTAATGAAAACTCATTGTGAAATTGTTATTGTCGATGTGATATGATATTCTGGATGGCCTGAAGCCATGTGATTGAATTGTTAACTATTGTTGTTGTGTGAAATATGATTGTTCGGTGGGATCGGGTTGCGCGCCGCAACACAAAGTAATAAGGTGTGGGTTGTGGTGATAAGGGTGGACGAGGTAATAAGGGTGGCCGAGGTAATAAGGGTGGAAAAGTGATCGAAATCACTATTGAAAAGAAATTATGAAAAAGATGGTAAAATCATTGATGTGAAAATGTTGAAGTAGAAAAAGGAGAGATTGTAAACTTGTTTGACTTGATTGTACCTTTCATGTGCATTAGATTGTTGATTCTATTACTGTTTGTTATCTATGTAGTGGCTGATCTTACTTGGGGTAAAGTTTGTTCATACATACCAGTACAATTTAAATGTACTGACGTCCCTTTTGCCGGGGGCGCTACATTTGTGTTATCATTATAGGTGGATCTATAGCACGTACTCCAGTCCACCGAGAGTAGAACTCCTCTCCACTCCATCAGTTGTATTGGTGAGCCCCACTTCCTCTTGGGGTCATGTGTGGTTCATGCCACCTTCTTTTGAGTTTATTGTGTATTATAAGGTATAGCCGGGGCCTTGTCACCGGCAAGTATTGGTTGAGTTCCAAGTATTCATAGAGGCTCCGTAGACACAGTGTGGGTGGTGTATAAAATTATTTTGGGTAATAATGGTAAGGTTTACAATCGTGGTCCACGTTGGTAAATGTTGTATGTATTTTGCAAGTACTTGGTATCAAATGTTGAAAATGATAAAAAAAGGAGAAATGAATTCAAGTTGTAAGTTTATGCTTAAGTCGTAAATTGCTATTTCAAAAGAATAATGTATATTGGAATCACGGGGTAATGCGTGGGATAGGAAAGGAAATTCCAGGTCCACTTGACAGGGGTCCTCCGGTTGAGCGCCGGTCGTGTCCCTCGGTTTTGGGGCGTGACATATATATACCTGTGCAACAAAAATGTACAGAAGTGTAGTATGAGTACGTAATCAACGCGTACTCAGTGAGTGTCCCGCCTAATCCCGAAGGGGTAGAGACGAGATGGTCAACTTTGACACACTCTAATAGTCCAACGGTTATTTATTCTCAATATACATATCAATAGTGGATTTATTATCTAACATGATTTCTATCCAAATAGAGGAAACAAGTAAACACGTAATTCCTTCATAGGAAATTTCCAAGGTTTCTTTTAATTATTAACAATATGATATCAAGCCATAGTGAGGCATGTAACAGCTTAAATAAATCCAGGCAGCAATATAAGCATGCGCAAATCTTACCGAGGCGACGGCCCGATCCAACAGAAATAAATGTGCACTTGCCGAGGGTTGATGGCGCGCCTATAGATACATCTATTAATCTGTCGAGGCGTTCGGCCCGGTCCAAAATAAACACACATAGACAGAAAATCAGTCAAGAATTTAACGTGGAGCAATTATCCAAGATGGGCAAATTCTCTTTAATAATTTGAGAAAGCGAAGCTTAAGTCTCTTTAGAAATTCATTTATTAATTTAATGTGATTTATTACCCCGCTCGCGAATCATTCATGCGATGCGGGTACACGTAAAGTACATGCTCAGATAACCAAATTAGAATTTTATTAGGGAATGATTATCCAAATAAGCCAATTCTCTGTTTAACAATTCAGGAATGATGTTTAATCTCTTTTAAATTTGTTTACTAATCAAGTTTGGTTTAAACAATTCAAGTCATTGGTGGGTTCATAATCAATTCAAGTATAACATGCTGATGGTTCCTAACTACCCGGACAATAGCATAATAGTAGCTACGCATGGACTCTCATCACCTCGTGCGTACGTAGCCCCCACAATTAGGAGCACTTAATCATTCACTTCACCTGTGGGGTAATTTCCCCCTCACAAGATTAGAAAGAAGACTCACCTCGCCCGAAGATCCATAACCGGCCCTCTACATCATTCCGAAAGCTCAAACCAATGCAAAAAGGTCTAGAACAAGCCAATGGTAATTCAAACCCGTTAATATATTCTTAATTAAACCCTACAACTCAATTTGTATAAATTCTTAACCCCGAACAAAAAGTTGACAAAAAAATGCCCTCGGGCCCACGTGCCCGGTATCCAAATTTTTTTGAAGATAAACTTTGCCCATGACCTTAGGAACTCAAATATAAAATTATCTCTTAATGTCCTACTCAAAATCATGGTCAAAATCCAAGAATATAATTTTCTAGGTTTTCCACCAAAACCTCAATTCTTATACTAATCTTCATGCCCAAATCCACACAAAATTGTTATGTTTAACTCAAAATGGGTAGGGATAACTTACCTTAGATATTGACGACGAAAATCCCCTCTTGAAGCTCCCCAAAATCGCCCCAAGCAATGAAGAATGAGAGAAATGAACTCAACCCACGCTTTAAAATGGCCCTCTGCCTTCAGGCATTTTCGCTTCTGCGATGCCTTTCCCACTTCCGCGGCTCCAAACGACCCCAGGCTTTCCGCTTTTGTGGTCAGCCCCACTACTTCTGTGGTCCTTCCTGCCCCCGCCCTCGTCCGCTTCTGCGGCTTCTTCTTCGCTTTTGCGGGGCCGCTTCTGCGGTCACATTTCCGCAGAAGCGGAAATACCAGATACCAGCAAACTTAGCTCTTCCAAAAAACTAATTTTTGATCCGTTAACCACCCGAAATCCACCCGAGGCCCGCGGGACTTCAACCAATCATACCAACCAATCCCAAAACACATTACGGACCTGCTCGAGTCCTCAAATCACATCAAACAACGCTAAAATCCCCAATCGACCTCCAATCCAAGCTTTATGAACTTTGAACTTTCCGACTTCTACTTCCGATGTTGAAACCTATCAAATCACGTCCGATTGACTTCAAATTTTGCACACAAGTCATATTTGACATTACGGACCTACTCCAACTTCCGAAATTTGATTCCGACCCCGATATCAAAAATTCAACCCCCCGGTCAAACTTTCCAAAAACCTTCAACTTTCTATCATTATCCAAATGGCTTCAACATGGTCTACGGACCTCCGAATTCACTTCCGATCGCGCCCCCAACTCCAGAATGACTACACGGAGCTATTCACGATCTCGAAATTCCAAACGGACGTTGATAACACCGAAATGCACTTCAAACCAAACTTATGAAATTTCTTCTAAAATACTAACTTCCACAATATGCGTCAAAATGCTCCAGGGTTATCCAAAACCCCGGGCATACGCCCAAGTCCGAAATCATCATACGAACCTGCTGGAACCTTTAGATTCTGATTCCAAGGTTGTTTACTCAAAATTCAAATCCTAGTTCATTCTTTCAACTTTTAGCTTCCGAAATGAGAATTCTCTTCCCAAATCAACCCCGAACTTCCCGAAATTAAATTCCGACCACCCATACAAGTCATAATATCTTAAATGAAGCTATTCATGGCCTCCGACTGCTGAATGGAGCGCTAGTACTCAAAATGACCGGTCGGGTCGCTACATTCTCTCCCACTTAAACATACATTCGTCCTCAAACGTGCTGAGAACTGTACTAGAGTAGTCTGAAATCTCTGTTTATCACCTCATGCACCTTCCCGTGCTACCAAAACTTAGCTGAGCACATAAGCCCAATAAATTCTGAATTTGTTCCCTTTTATTCAAGCAAATAAGACTTAGAGCCCGATTCCAACATCTGGAATCCTATGTCAGGCATGTTTCCAACATACGATCTCCATATCAATCACACGCTGTACTCAAACATAACGACATCATTTTTCTGAATTCTTACTTTGCAACACTAAATCCACAGGACAACAATAATATTCTCTGATCAACTTAGCCAAAATCCTACTGATCTTATGCTCCCACTGCACCCCCTGACATATACAGGTCTTACTCCAACCTTTACCATATCGCTACGATGGAAGAGACGTACCGACATTCATAATCAATCGTCGAGTCAACAAAACATTAGGTCTACACTCTTGACAAGGCCCTTCCCTCATTCTTAAACCAATAATGGTCTTATTTCCGTAACATACCTCGTATAGCTGGATTGCACAGAATCCTAGATCGAGGGATCTCGTCTTATCCGATACAACTGCTCAGGCAATAAGCCACCTCAGAAATTATTAAAATCTCATATGATGCTACCATGCTCCAATAGGCCACCAATCCGAACACAACACAAATAGGAAATTGAATTCTGGAAGGAATTAACTAAACCCCGCACCAACGCGAACTTCTCCTAGAAAGATAGGAAGCGAAACACACAAAGAAATAGCATATAGAAAACTAGACTCGACATGACACTGTTGCGGCACACAACCCGATCAAAATAACATACCCATGGCGGCGTGCCACCCGATCCATAAATAGATCTCTCAGAAGGAGATTGCACTTTGAGCTAAATCTGCTCATTACAACAAAACATCGAATTTCGATCGCAATCACGTTAAGTGCATAATACCATCGCTGAGGAAACACATAGCGCTATAGGCTACAAAACTCAAGCACAACTGATGTGCGATATACAACATAAATCTCAAAGCCATCCTGCTCATAACACATTATTTCTACGCGGATTCTCAACACGTAAGCAATTTTTCTCAAGCCATCTCACAACTCATACGGCGCAATACATCATTACCTGGAATAGCTCATGGCAAAATAACACCCCGATCGTTCCTCCATAGGGAACGCTCACTGAAACAAACACAACTGGCCTACTATAAAGCCCTATTCACATATATAAATTGATACATCGATCTTAAGCCGATTTCTGATGGCACCAACTTGGAGAATAACCTTTCAAAGGTTCATAGTAACTCTCTTTTCCTCATGACACATAAGAACAACCGTCATAACCGGAGCAACCTCCCCAGTTCATAACCCAATAAACAAAGTGCCCTTCAGGCATAGTTTCTCAAACAAATGTTATTGCCACAATCCTCATACTTGCTTAAATCTTTAGTCAATTAAGTGACTACATGCCACACTTACACAATCTTCCTATGGGACACGCTCCCACAATCTTCTAAAATAAATATCAAGTCTGCTCATTCCAACCATCGGTCGCACTAACGTTGAAAAGCGATCAACAATCCCTAACCAGGATACAAAGCCTTTTTCACAAAACATCGATCTCCGGTGACTCTGAAGCCAATACCAATTTACTCTAATCATTCAACCCTTTCCTTGCTCATCCGAGTCTGTGACATCATAGTCATTACCAAGTTGTAACCTTGATTCTCACTTCAAATTCCATACCTCTCACTACACCCAACGTGCTGATATACGATAGACACAATTTCCATCACGACCCTGGAACCACTGATAAACTAACACTTTATCATATAAAACTTTTCATTTAACTCACTTTAGGAGAATCATAGCAACACCTAGGTAACTTCCCATAACTGTAGGATATGCAAATCTGCAAGTAGTTGTCCAGGCGACCATAAACCTTTCCGGAATCTGCTTCTACACAACGAGCCTTAGAAATAGAAGGCTTCTAAAAAACATCAATTGCGACGGCTGACAAGCCTGATATGCACCGTCACAAATCATACACACAACCTCATCACGCTGAATGAACTAATCACATATCCCAACATGCCAAATTCAACTATGGCTAATCAACTCCTTTCCTTCAATTTATCCTTGAGTGCTTTGGAAATAGTACCAATCCTCTTCAACACATAACACGCTCCATCTACACTCATCCCGAGTGACCTTGAACCACAAGACCATGCTGTCTCAACCCCTACGAACCATTTCATACTTCCCAATTGCTACATCACAAGCCAACCATCACGAAACATTCTGTGCCACTTCTCATAAGCTGCTTTCCAAGCTTGGTCCTCAATTATGCCTATAAACTCGACATTATTCGGCACCACACTTTACCTCTTGAATTCACTAGGATCGTTACTGAGATTCATCCGCTCTGACTTGGTCCCAAGTATAATCGGCTACATAGATCTCATAACACAAGAGTACCCTCTTGACGAGGCACCTAGCAAAATTACTCCCTTTAAAAACTGCTTCCACACAAGGCACACATCCGGAATCCTTTCCAAAGTTCGAACATGAGGCCATAAGGCCAACCATAGAAGATCTTTACTACTTATGGTAGTTTTCCGGAGCTGAGAAAATCCCTCAGTATGATATTAACCAGGAACTTCGCAAGTAGCTAACCATGAAGTCCAAATCATAAGCGGTGGGACTCTCTCACTTAGCTTGAAGCCATTATTACAATACCCTGGAGTTCACCATTATTCTTAATCTCTTGTTGACAAAACATTGTGCAACCATCCGCCGCAAATTCTCGGAATTCTCATGTAAATCCCCATTTCTCATATTCTGAATCATCATCCACCTCCGCACCAACAATCGCTGGCATTCTTGATATCTTTCCGTAGAAACACAATTGGATTCTCTAAATCATTAACACCATTCACACAACAATTCCCATTGCTGCATATCCAGTAGAACTCTTCGCATGAGCCTCGCCAACCACGTGACTGCTACCCTGCTCACCGGAATACCCCACCTATCGAAATCACTCCCCAACAACATCCAATGATGCTGCATGGGGTGCCATCACTACGACCCCAATAACCCATCCTGAGTTCGAGCTCACTCTCTAGTTGTACGAGTCCATTCATCCCTCGTGGACATCCATTAAATATGCGACAACATCCTTTTGCTTCACATTTGTGCTACGTCTTTCTTCACTTCAAGAAGCTCATTTCTATCATACACAATCTCCTACCGCATAACAACACTATGATTCGAGTTATTCTACCGACTTCCATTTCCCGTCACTGAAATACCCACTTCAAATTAGATCTGAAAGCGCTGATAACCAAGCACCGATATTCTCAAGTCGTTCCAGACTCCCTTAAGGTTCATAGTTTTCTCATTACCAAGCCCCTACGCAGCTCCGCTACTCTCCCACTTTGGCGGGACTCATCTCCTTAATCGGTCACTCGACCTTGCTGCTCATACTCGGCCTCTAGAAATTTTAAACACCGCCGGGCACTTCCCACATGTCTTTTTCATCTCTTGTTGCTCAGTTGTTACCTTAATAAAATTCATCTTTATAGATCTTGAATCTACAATCTGCGATTAATCCCAAACCTCTCTGAAGGTCGTCTTTATCAAACCACCAACATTTACATTACTGATTCAGTCCGGAACCACCACATCCCGCGATATCCGATAACTGCATTTCCAATACCATTTCACAATATCTTGCCTCAAGGGCTGATCATAGAAGATCATAACACCGATAAACTTAATACGTCCAATTAGGACAACAGCACCCCAATAGAGGAGAGAACCCATTCACGCTTGCAATTACCATGCTTCATTACTTCTACTAGTCCACATCTGACCATCCTTGGTTTGATTGACTTTACTTGCCGGGAATATAATACTGAATCCCTTTGATTACACAATGAGTAAACCTCCCTTAAATTTTTTCACTGCCTCGACACGTGGGCAAACACCCTACCATCACAACAACACTGCGGAAAAATCACTCATGAGCATCATGGCAACCTGTGCCTAGCCTCAAGGCTCTTAGAAGTTCGACTACTGACCTGAAAAATAGAATACCCTTACATAATGCCACTATAATAATCCAATCAACTATACCGGGAAAAATCATCCCGCACCACATTTGTAGTGCCATTTCAATTCTTCAATTTTTGATTTATAACAAGTGCTCGCGTCGTGCAAGATTGAGTGGAAAGGAATCAAAGGCATAAGCCTCAAAGGAATAGAACTACACGATCAAGAAATCAAGAAGGGAAGTACTCCTAACTGTCCTGCAGCCTCCCGAGGATAAGTACAAACGTCTCTGTACCGATCCGTGAGACTCTACTATACTTGCTCATGACTCGAGAGACCGACAGGAACCTAGTGCTCTGATACCATGTTGTCACAACCCCAAATCCACTAAGGGTCGTGGTGGCGCCAGACACTACTGTCAGGCCAGCCAAGTCAAATACTAAATTAAATCTCATGTTGTCACGACCCCAAATCCACTAAGGGTCGTGGTGGCGCCAGACACTGCTGTCAGGCCAGCCAAGTCAAATACTAAATTAAATCTCGTTTAACACTTTTGAAATACAAGATTTTTTCCTTCATTATTTAGAAATTTTAAAGAATATATTTTCGAATCGAATTTAAAAGTTAAGCAATTAATACAATACTTCGAACCATCCTAGAACCCGGAGTCACAAGTACATGAGCATCTACTAAAAAGAGAAATAACATACAACATCCGTCCGGAATACAATGGACGAAAAGTAAATGTGTACAGGAATGGACTACTCTAGCTGCGGCCGTCTCGAATGACGCAACTCACCTAGTCCGATCCAACAGAAATAAATGTGCACTTACAGAGGGTCAACGGCGCGCATATAGATGCATCAATTAATCTGCCGAGGCGTTCGGCCCGGTCCAAAATATACACACATAGACAGATAATCAGTCAAGAATTCAACGTGGAGCAATTATCCAAGATGGGACAATTCTCTTTAATAATTTGAGAAAGCGAAGCTAAAGTCTCTTTAGAAATCCATTTATTAATTTAATGTGATTTATTACCCCGCTCGCGAATCATTCATGCGACGCGGGTACACGTAAAGTACATGCTCAGATAACCAAATTAGAACTTTATTAGGGAATGATTATCCAAATAAGCCAATTCTCTGTTTAATAATTCAAGAATAATGTTTAGTCTCTTTTAAATTTTTTTACTAATCAAGGTTGGTTTAAACAATTCAAGTCATCTGTGGGTTCATAATCAATTCAAGTATAACATGTTGATGGTTCCTAACTACCCGGACAATAGCATAATAGTAGCTACGCACGGACTCTCATCACCTCGTGCGTACGTAGCTCCCACAATTAGGAGCACTTAATCATTCACTTCACCTGTGGTGTAATTTCCCCCTCACAAGATTAGAAAGAAGACTCACCTCGCCCGAAGATCCATATCCGACCCTCTACATCCTTCCGAAAGCTCGAACCAACGCAAAACGCTCCAGAACTAGCCAATGGCATTAATATATGCTTAATTAAACCCTAAAACTAAATTTTTATAAATTCTTAACCCCGAACAAAAAGTTGACAAAAAAATGCCCTCGGGCCCACGTGCCCGGAATCCGAAATTTTTTGAAGATAAACTTTGCCCATGACCTTAGGAACTCAAATATAAAATTTTCTCTTAATGTCCTACTCAAAATCGTAGTCAAAATCCAAGAATATAATTTTCTAGGTTTTCAACCAAAACCTCAAGAAGAAACTAAGGAAGATGGTCGAAAGTCACAAACAATGGCATGAGAAGTTATCAATTGCCCTTCTATGACATCACACCACGATTCGCACATCTACCAGAGCATTCATATGCTTGACTATTGGAAAAAAGGATATTTGAAAAAGAGATTTTTAACTGAGCTTGAGATTTTCTAAAGGATTTTCACAGTGTTACGGTTTTTACTATTTTTCTCAAAGGGTTGTACTGTCTTTTATAGCATTTTGGAGTGCTCATACGTGTTTTTCTTATCGCTCAGATATTATTCGCTCTTATTACCACTGAGTTGGATGTACCAACTTTACTCCCTGCACCTCGCGTGCAGTTGCAGGTATTGTTCACCTGGTAGCAGATTAATAGCAGATTGAAGGTGTTGCCATCGTAGCTAAGCAAGGTGACCGCAGGCGTCCGCAGCACCGAGTTTCTTCTTCTTCTTGATTATCCAGATTTTTTATTTTATGTATTATAGACTTTAAAATTGTAATAAAGACCCTCCTAGATGCTCGTGACTTGTGACACCCCGGTCGGGCTGAGTTAGGCTATAATGTTGATAATTTATGTTTAGTAAGTTTTAAAGAAACGAATTGGGTTAGCTGGCTGGCCTTGTCTTCACAAGAGGCGCCATCACGATCGGGTATGGAGATTGTGTCGTGACAGTGTAATCACCCATGATTGCTTTATAGTGTAATTTTGAACTATGTTTGACCTGATTCCCATTTAAGAAGGGATACATAGGCAGCCCTATGGGTTCGGTCACGATTTAATAAAATTTTCATTTCCCCCTTACTATTGGAATTGGGGTTGAATTATAAGGTGGACCCGCAATTTTCTTCAATCATTCAGAGCAGCCATCAGAAGTGCCAACCTTGTAAACTGGGGCAGAATTTTGAGGAGGACCCTCAAAATTCTTTAGCAAGAAAGGTTGCAATGCTTTGAACCACGTCACAGTCGTTGGTTCATTTAAGCAAAACTATTTTCTGCTTACGTTATATTTGTTAAATCATGCATAACCATGATAGTTGTTGTTTAGTGATGTTACCCCAATGATGCACGACGACGGAAGCCATGGAACAATGAACTAAACTTTCCCTTTTACAAAACTCACGAATTTCTTTGGATACAGGCACCCAAGTCACAAAGTTACCAAACATGTTACGCAACCGCATTGAACCATCATGCCTATTCGGATTTACTATCCACACGCAATGGCCCCAGCAGCTGCAATATCACGATCAGCTATCAGCTGAGAATTTTTTGTTCTTACCATTCACTTTATCTTATTGTATAAGGCTACTTTTCTGCCTTTCGAGACTAAGCGTTGTCTCCATCTGTATTTCCTGCATTTCATAAGGCTACCTTTCTACCTTCTGAGACTAAGCATTGTCTCCATCTGCATTGCATAAGGCTACTTTTCTGCCTTCCTAGACTAAGCGTTGTCTCCATCCTTCATTATCTGCATAAGGCTACCTTTCTGCTTTCTGAGACTAAGCGTTGTCTCCATCGGCATTGCATAAGGCTACCTTTCTGCCTTCTGAGACTATGCGTTGTCTCCATCTTGCATTATCTGCATAAGGCTACCTTTCTACCTTCCGGGACTAAGCGTTATGTCCATCTGCATTGCATAAGGATACCTTTCTGCCTTCTCAGACTAAGCATTGTCTCCATCATGCATTATCTGCATAAGGCTACCTTTCTGCCTTTCGAGACTAAGCGTTGTCTCCATTTGCATGGCTGAAATATCGCCACTTTATTTCTCTTGCATGGCTGAAATATCTCCACCTTTTACTTACGTCCTACAATCGGCTGAAATATCTCCATTCACATTCTTTTGCATCGGCTGAAATATTGCAAAACATTATTTAAATCCTACATTGGCTGAAAGATCGCAAGTTCATATTTAAATCTCCACCATCATCTATACCTATGTTTTCGGTCGAGTGAAATATCGCCATTTACATTCTTTTGCATCGGATGAAACATTACCAAACGTTATTTAAATTCTCTATCGGTTTAAATATCACCATTTACACTTTTTGCATCGACTGAAATATCGCCAGACTATTATTTAAATTCTCCATCGGCTGGAACATGGCCTGTTTATTTAAATTTTTATCGGCTGAAATATCGCCATTTACATTTTTTGCATCGGCTGAAATACCGCCGAATCTTGCATATCTTGGGTTGAAATATTGCCAAACTGTCCAAAGGCGTCATTGTTCGGAGGCATCATCCTCAAAGCCCAAGAACACCCTGCCATGGCCGAGGACCCCACTTTATATCCTACACATCATTATTCAAAGGCATCATGGTTCGGAGGCACCATCATCATAGCCTGAGAACATCATTTCATAGCCTGCGAATCCTTTAATTTAGCACTTCATGGCCCAGGACATCATGGTCCGAGGACGTCATCCTAACCGTCCAAAGATAGCATTCGTGGTCCAATAGGAACTTGCATCACATTTAAGTTTATGCACGATATACGCCTATATTGCTCACTTGCAGGTACACTGGTTAGCAACGACCGTCTCAGCATGAGCGATCCCCCTCCAGTTTTCGTAGCCGATCAGCTTCAAAATACCTCTTGCCTCACCCAAACATCGTGTTCGTCCTTCCGAATCGCCATCGGCATGTTCCGTCAATTGTTCCTGAACTACATACGGCCTGATTCCAGTAAAACCGGGGATGTGTGGATAGCTTAGAAACTAGAGCTCCGTCAAATTCTTTTCAAATTGCCACTTCCGGTCAAAATTGGCCATGATATCTTTACCCGACAACTCTTTCATCCTTCCCGGGTAAAGATGGGGCAGCTGTTGATACCCAATTTTTTCCGAAGCATTTTTTTATGCACCCAAATCTTTCCAAAATAGCATATTTGTGCATATATAATCACACCCAAGAATTTTGGCATTTTGAATGATTTTTCAAACCAATTTGTTGCCAATTTTGATACAACAAAATTCAATAATTGTTCCCAAAATTATCACCCTTGGTGAAAAATTTATTTCATTCTCACATTTATGCCAAAATATAATTAAGGTAATTTTTGCATGTTTTTACAAGTATATTTGGTATTTTTAAAGCTAAATTGCATACAATTGCAATTATAGCCTACCTTGCAATCTATATCATTTTACATTTATAAAATTAATCCCAATATTTTTTAATTAATATTTATATAATAATTATTTACCTAGTATCTTTAATTTATTTTTAAAATTAGTATTACTATTTTATTAAATTAAAAACGAAAAAAATGGCTATTTAACTTATGGCCCCATTTATATTTCAATCATAGCCACATTGCAGCCCCAATTTGAATCCAAAATTACCTAGCCCAATTTCAAATTAACCCAACCGCTGACCCGCCTACCCGATCAGCCCGATTTCCTATTCAATCTAGGTCGTTGATCTAATTGATCAATGGCCACTCTTCATTCTTTCCTTTTTAATTCACCACCCCCCAACCCTAATTCATTTCCTCTCAACCGCCGCCTCTGAATCCTCTCCTCTCTCAACTCTCTCTCAACACCACCTCAAACCCTAGCCGCCACCTCTCATCGGATCCTTAATTTATGGCTCCCAGGTTCAGCGGAGACCTATCTAGCCTCTCACGGCTTCTGTGTGCTCACTTCTAAAAGTCCAACGACCAGATGTTGAAGGGTTCCGACCAAGCCTTTGTTCGATGACTGTTCTCCGGTCGTCTTCAACCATTTTCCGGCCAGCCATGGCTATTCAAGCTCGATGTTCAAATTTTCTGTTCAGATCGATGGTTTCCAAAGCCTATCTCGTCTCTTGGGTTTCTTACGAAACTCTTATCTCTGAGGTTACTTTGATTTACTTTAGATCTGTTCTGGATCTATGTGTGTGTGAACCTTCTATGCATTTTTCTCAAAGATTATTTAATGTTTTCTTTTACAAGCTCTTATTTCCTCAAATAGGGTTTCATGTTATTTTATCTCGATCATCTCTTCTCTGAATTGCGACAAGTTTTTACTGTGTTTGTTTGTATTATCTTATATCTGAATTCGCATGCTGAAAACCCTAATTTTCTTGGGGATTTTGTTTGAGTTTCCTGGTCTGCTTGTTAATGGTTTTTTGATTCACCTTATTTTTATCTGAGTATCATGTTAAAAACCTTAATTTTGGGATCTTGTTTGAGTTTCTATGTGTTATTCATCAGATTTAGCATGAGTGAAAACCCTAATTTTGGGGTTTATCCGAGATTCTAAACCTGTTTGACTGCTCATCTCCTCTAAACTCATTTGATTTTCGAAAACCTTGGTTTCTTTGGGGACTATTCAATTTCTTTAGTTTTTTTTGTGGAACTCGCCTGCTGTAATTGCATTGTGCTTCAATGCACTTGACTATTTTGGTTCTGAGTTCTTTGCATGCTTCTGATCTTCTTCTCTATTGTTAAATACTAAAACTTGACTATCATGCCTTGAACGTTTTCCTTTTAAGTTACAAAAATGGCATTTTGTTTTGATTTTCTTTGCTTTATTTTCCAAAAATAAAAATAAATCATGGTATTTCCACATAATTATCAACAAGTTTCCACACAAAAATTATTTTTATGGGCGTAAAATGCCAAAAAATGCAATCTGGTCGTTTCGGTGCGGTCAAAATGGTTTCTTAG
>MU749488.1:10525-32700 GCA_026770625.1 Nicotiana glauca | reverse complement strand
AAACCAAACCAACCCGACATTATATATATAGAAATTTTAGATATATTTAATATATAAATATACTTATTGTGATGTAATTTATAAATATTTCTTTAATAAATTCATAATTTTATCTTTTAAGGTATTATTTCAAGGTTGGACTTAGAACTTTTGAATATTCTAATAAGTTTTATAGCCATTAACATTAGTAAATTAAATATATAAATCTAACAAAAGCCCAAACCAAAATCAAATCAATGTTAATGCTGACAAAAGACATTCAATTCAATACTACGAACGAGAATGTATTGAATATCTATTTTTTGTTTTGCAATAATATAGATAAAAATTCATAACCTGTTTTTATTTTTCTTTAGCGTTTAGTTATGTAATTAATACTCTCTTATTAAACTACTTATTTTAGCATGACTTGGTACTTTTAGATTCTGTTTATTTTTATTATGGCTTTTTAATTAGCAATATTTATATTACATAATTTTATTGTGTTTATTGTTGAATATTTTAGGATAATGCCATGATACATCTCATATTTTGTATTATTTTCTTGGAAAATACTTTATATAGTTGTATCTTACTAGGATTGAAGAAATGTTTTTAGCACAATTTATATATTTTGTTCTACGAAGATTTTATCGGAAAAAAATCCCGAAAACCCCAAAAATCCGAGAAAACCCGAGAAAAATCGAAAGTGAAAGACCCGAGTTTTATTTATTTGGTTTGGTCTTTAGATTTAATAACCCTACACAATTAGTTTAGCTTGGTAATTGTAAAATCCGAACCAACCCGACCTATGTACACCCTTCGTCCTACTAAATGAGTATGTGACCTTGTAGCCCAAATAATCGTCCATCTAATATCTTAAATAACATATATATATATATATATATATATATATATATATATATTCACATAATGTATAAATATGTATAATAATTAAGGCCGATGGTATATAGGAAACAACTTCTATATCCTCACAAGGTAGGGGTAAGGTCTGTGTACACACTACCTTTCCTAGCCCCTACAGTGTGGAATATTACTGGTTATGTTGTTATTGTTGTTATGTATAATAATCTATGTAGGAGTGTACATGGACCGGGTTGACCAACTATATGGTTTGGATTGGTTCAATTTTATCGAATTTTTCGGGTTTTCGAGTTTTTTTGTTACATGAATATTATTTTAATCTTACTTAATTAAATTTTTGATAAGCAAATACATGTTTAGTAAAAATTGAAAAAATTAATAAGCATATGATCTATTAAAATATTTTTATGGGAGAATTTTCTTAGTAACACATAAAAGTTATTTTTTTGTCGTCTCGCAATAATTTTTCTTTGATGTACACTTTCAAGGTTAACCGGATTTAAAAACTAAATATAAAAATTAATATGCTACCTAAATTGTGTTCTATTTAATTTAAATTATCGAAATACCATTGAAAATTCGAAAAAGATATACGAATTTAATAGATCTTGAATATATGAATATGGAAGAACAAAGAGATTGACCATTTTAATGACACTTGATAAGAAAGTAATCATATAACCCATTATTTAAAGTTAATAACAATGGAGCACTTCATATTATGTTATAAATATTACATCCCATAAGAGAATCCCGGATATTTCTAAACATTTTTTAAAGAAAATTCTATATAAAGTCTTAAAAGCATATATAAAAATTTACATTTACAAGTCGGTTTGGTTCGAGATTTTTTACTCAATACCAAACCAAATTAATCAAACCAAACCTAATTGAGTTTTTTTAATCGAATTGGTTTAACTTTTTGGTTTGGTGCAGTTTTCCGGTTTGGTTTGTACACCCCTAAATCTATATAATACCGGTTTTAAAAAGTAAACAATGAATTTGACCGGCTATTTGTATAACAAGTCCACTTTAAGGTGGCTTTTCTAAAATAAATTTAGAAACTCCGAGTGACCCCACATGAAGCTTTGCAAATTCTAATTGTCTTTCTCGCTCGAGGCCATTCTTTGTTCGTACGTACACAATGTAAGAATTAAAAAAAATTGACTGGTGATTTTTTTATTTATATTTTTCGCTTTCTTTAATTAATTATTAAGCTTCTCAATTTTTGTCTTCCCTGTTTCTCTATGTTTTTTTATAATTTACATTCTCCCTAACCTCAACTATGCTTAAAACGCAAAACAGCATTGACACATAAATAATTAGCATGGGAAACTCAATATATAACAAGCATGTTAAACTCCACAATACGTCATTTATTACTCATGACCAATTACAATACAATATATCTTCCTTTGAAAATATAAGCAAACTATAAGCATACAAAACACCAAATTAAACACACTGAAAAATAAATATATGAAGTGGAAATTATTGGCTAGCTAGGTAATTATGCGCATTGGAAATCCTTAGGAACATACTTTCCACAGTTGTTGAGCAACAAACTGAGGGAAAGAGCTACGTTGAGGTTAATTCCCAATAAATTGGCTTTAATAGCAGTGCAAAGGCAAACAGCAGCATCAAGATCAGCAAGTCCATGAATTAGAGAACAACATGGAGTTTTGGCTGGATCACTTCCTACAACAAGCTGCACTAAGTCATTCAATAAGTTAGCACACACTTTTAGCTTAAGTGTGTCCTTTGGGCACTTACCCTTTGATGATGGGTTGGATGGGGTGGATGGGGTGGATGGAGTAGAGGGGGTAGGGGTAGGCTTAGGGTGGGGTTTGGAATGACCCTTTGATGGGGTGGGTGGGCATGGGACATTAGTGGAACTAACCATAGTGAAGAAAAGAATGTTCAAAGTGAGAAGAAGGGCAATGGAGGATATTGCAAACTTAGCCATTTCTAAGAGTTAAGTAGTTAGCACTCTCAACAATTGAATGTGGCTAATTAGTGAAATGTTGTTTGCTTGGTGTTTGAAATGAATGAAATGAGTGGGTATTTATAGATGGAAATGCTTGATATATTTTGCAATTTTTGACAATTTTCTGAAACTAATAGAGAAAATTGAGCGGCCCATGTAGGGGATGTTGTGGTATGAATATAAAGAATATCAAGACACTCTGGCTACAAAACTTGAGATAATACTATTATGGATTTTAAACTTTGGAATTTTGTGAATTTCATTCATCTTTTATTATTTCTTCCTTGAAGAAAACAAATTTATCCTTCCATTTTCACATGGGACTTACATTATTCTCCTTACTTATTTGAACATGCTTGACCTGAGCCAAGATCTGAAAATCCATCAAGATTAATGAATATGTTTACTTTGGAAACAAATTAAACTAGTAACAATGTAGTCTCTTTATTTTAGTACTATATATCGTAGGGTAAATATAACAAAAGAAGACATGGCAAAGTACTTGGACTAGGGCCGTACAATACCAAAGTTCTTTCTTTTATAGTAATATTCTTGACATTTATAGGCTTTTGTTTTCACTTTCTATTATTGCAATAAATAAAAAGTAAAATCCTATATCATAGTTATAACCATCAAGGAATATGGTGAGATGGTTGGGATCTCTCACCCTTATGTATATTTATGCACCTTAGTAGCGCCTACTAGGTTAGATTCGTATTAGTCGAGTTAGTGAATTTCAAGTAGTGAATGATTAAATCAAAAACTGACACGGTACTCATTCTAAAACTTGAGGATTTTAATTGAGATAAAAACTCCTTTCCCATTCTTTGATGACGACTCATCATTAGAAAAAAGAAGGAAAAAACATTATGATTGGAAATCTAAATTGTAATTACAAGTTTATAACTCCTACCCATTCTTTAGTGACGATTCGTATAAGAAAGAAGAAGAAAGTAAACATTATCTTAATTGAGATAAAAAATTAAACGAGCTTCTTCCCATTCTTAATTTGGTTAGATTCGTCACTAGAAAGAAAATAAAATAAAAAGTATTTTGATGCGTATAAAGATATAATCTTACCAGGTATAGCTAATTATATTGTTGACCATAATGCTACTAGATATAGTCTGATATATTAATTATAGAAAACTACCTAACACTAAACATAAAGTAATAGCTCCAAGCACACAGGGCTAATATTCCGTTAAGACAGAATGACACGCGATTGCTAAGTGATATCACGGATTAATAATAACAACACGTTAATTAGAAAAAGAACAATTTGAGATCGTCGGCCATGTGACTTTTTTTTCTGTTCAACCAAAAAAAAAAAATATTATTTTGAGACTACCACTTGCATTACAAGAAATATAATCTTTTGTGATAATTGAACCAATATCTATTATTTGAGACCGTGGTTGTACGACTAAATTATAATCTTTGGTCGTTCCTCATGTAATTATGTCCGCATATCCTCCTTAGTGAAAATGTTAAGTTTTATTTTCTTTCCCAAAATATAGCTTTCAACAAATTGTGGTACTCTACTTTATATTGTTATTATTAAGAGGTGAACTCAAGATTTGGCGATCGCAAGGCACCGTTACATTTAATATAAAATTATCAAGGTTCAATAAAATTGGTGTGAAAACATCTAACTATTTTTTGAAAATATTTGCAAGTATACATCGAATTTTTACCAAAGTTTCTAATTCTAGACTCCGCTTACATAGATGAGATATTTGTATAGTGTAATATTCTTCCTTTTCTTCCCCTTAGCCTAAACAGTACTCTCTCTGTCTCATATTATGTATGGTATTTCTCTATTATATGCCCATGAAGAAATATTAATTAGGAAAGATATTGGACTATTTTATCTTTATTTATGCCTTAAAATATAATTTTTTTTAACTGAATATTTATTCTATTTATGTGTTATATATCTCCATCTTCAAGCACAATTACTAATAAAGGTAAAAAAAGAAAAAAGAAATAATTAATTTGTCTTATACTTTTAAATATTTATTCTATTTATCTGTTATGTCCGTCGAAGTAACATCTTTTTCCAAAAAAAGAAAGTATAGGTTAAGCACAAAGTCCACTACCCATGAAACACATTGCAGCGCAGTAACCTATTCGTAAGTCGTCTACGGTGCTCCACTTATAAAATAAAAGAAAAGAAAAGCAAAAGTAAAAGGTTCTGTGAAAAGGATTCAAGATACAGCCCAATTACATTCGACCCCATTACCAAAATCAAATCATAGATAGGGATAATAACTATGACTTCATTTTCAATCAAATGGGATCATTTTACATATAATTGTCGCATATTGTATTAAATCTCCTAAGTCCTATCAATGAGATAAAAACAAGACAAAATAGATATTCTGTCACCTTTGATGACTTCAAGACACGTATTGAGGCATCTTAACTATGCATGAAAACCAACAAACAGATGGCATAGTGATTTCATGTGGTTTACATTAAATATTCAAAAAATAATCTACAACTCACTACTTCTGGGCTCTGGCAATAATGTTTAAACCCGTGACTAAAAATTCCAAAATCGTGTTTATTTTATTTAAATTATGTATTATAAGAGCTAATAAATTGCGAAATACAAGTTAAAAGAATCATTTTATTTTACACACCACCTATAATCCCAGCAATAGGAACTAGTTTGATAATACAGTCAATATTTACGTAACTATATTCATACTCACCCTTAAGGATGGATTTTTATTTTATTGATTTTGCTAATGGTGGAAACCCTAAACAGGGAGAAAGAAAGAAAGCCACACGTTCACTGTACAGTAGATTGGACTAATTCTATATTTTGCAAGTTGCAAGAATGAGTTGGATTAACGCGGAAATCAATTTTTTTTTATTTTTGAAAAACCAAAAGTCTCGCATATTTTTTACAATAAAAACAAATGAATGCATTGACTGGGACTTTTATACCCTAATTAGATACTTCTGTAGAGTTTTTGGACTTTTGAGTAGCTTAATGAAGGAAATATCAAAGATTTTTGTAAGATTGTAAGGAATACTTAGATATGACAAGTAAACCAGGCATACGAATTAAGATACTCAAACTACCGACTCATTGAGAATGGTGTGTGTCAGGTTCAAATTTTGGTGGAGGTAAAAATTAGGTGATTTTTTTTTATTTGTTCAAGTATTGATAGATAAATAAATACCCTATGAAATTAGTCAACGTGTGCAAGTTAGCCCAACGAGGTACTGTTTACTAAAAACATGTCGCATTCTACACTGGGACGGAGTCATGAACTCAGGAAGAATATTTCAAAAAACTGCAAGAACACCAACTGATATTCGAACATACAACCTTAAAATGTACTATTTTCAAAAATGGTGCATTAATTCTAGCACTGTATATCCGAACCAACAACCTTAAAACTATGTTTTATTTATTTTTAAACAACCTTAAAAATTTTATGTATTTATTTATTTACAGATAACAATGGTTTGGGGCTTGCACACTTCGGCTATTCCACCGCTAAGCCACATTTTTAGGTGCAACCTTAGAAATATTTTTGAACAGCCTTTGCTTGCTAACCTATAAGTTTGCAGGAAGAGGTAGTTGTCATTTGAAAGGAAAGGCCCCTTTGTATAGAGTTTGAACCCGTGAACCCGCGAACGGGGCTCCCATGCCGGGACATCTGGCATAATAATTTAGAAAAGGCGGAATTGGATAACTTCTTTGTTATGTCAAAAGAATTAAACAATTTATACATAAACATTTGTTTTTACCCTATTTGCACGATGGGCTTCCTTTGGACAATGTAGCTCTACCCGGACTATAGCTCGGCTTCGTCAGACCAAGGAAATAAAATATGGAAAGAAATTCTTCCACGGTTGACGATTGTTTCCTCCAATGGTGAAATTATATCTTAAGTGAAGGGGAGTGAAATTGCCAAAAAAATTAATCTGGTAAAACCGTAAAAAGTTTAAAAGGTGAGATATTTTATCTAATCAACAGCCGGTCACAATAGGCAAAACCTATTTGACCGTCAAAATTGTGGACCAAAATGTGCTAAACGAGATTGATCAACTAGTTGTCACCCACTATGTGAAGACCCAAAAACCCAGGTACTCAATTCGCTAACCACAAAATTAAAAGGAATTTTTACCTCCTAGCAAATGTTAACACTTTATTTATTTTAAATAAATATTATTTAAAAAAATTATATTCTATAGATACCTTTTAATGTTTATAGCAAAATATCTAATTTTGGTTACCTCATAATCTTAAGCCACTAATTATGTTATTCAGTTACACTATTTTCTTTCTCTCTCTACTTTGATACATGTCATTCTCTCACCCCATTCCCTTAAAACACGATGCTCAATCTCAAAATTCATCTCGCCTACATCACCTAGGTTCTCTCTGATCCCAATTTCTCCAATTCCATCGGAGCATGCATATATGTTACCACATCTATATAAAGTTCTTTGTGTCGGAACGTCATCACTAAGTAATAGAAGAGGAACTGAAGAGATTCCAACAGGGGAGTTAGGTTTTAAAAGGATGTTCTTGCGTTCCTTAGATTGAATGTAGGTGCCATTTAGATTTTCTATGCTGCCGTAGAGGTTAGGCAAACATTCATTCATCCTTTTCTCCTTAAGAAGCCTGACAACACTACCCACAGGTAGGGGGTATACAAAAAAATCGATAAACCGCACCAAACCGCTAATCCGAGTCAAACCGGAAAAAAAATCCGATCATGGGTTGGCTTGATTTGGTTTGGTGTTGGAAAAAATAACCCGACCATAATTGGTTTGGTTTGGTTTGGTTTTAACTAAAAAAAGTCAAGTCCAAACCAAACCAACCCGATATTACATTTATTCAATTTTTATAAATATTTTATACATATGAATATTTATTTTTAATACTATTCATAAATATTTCTTAAACTTTTTCACAGTTTTATCTTTAAACATAATATTTCAAGTTTGGAATTAACATTCTTGAATGATCCAATAAATTTTATAGTTCATAAAGGTAGTAATTCAAATAAAACTTCACATCAATGCTAATTAATGCTAACAAAAAAAATTCAATTCAACACTAGAAATGACAACAGTGTCGGATATCTATTTTTTAGTTTTGCATTGTTTATATTGAAAATGCATAACTTAGTTTATCTTTTCCTTTAGTGCTTAGTTGTGTAACTAATATACTTATAATTGTACTTATTTTAGTATGACTTATATAGTACTTTTAGATTATGTTAATATTTATTATGGCTTATTACTTAGTAATATTTTCTTTATGAATTTTAGTATTTTTGTTATTGAATATTTTAGTACAATGCTATGATTCATCTCACGTTATTGTATTATTTTTTTGAAAAATACATTATATAGTTGTATCCTTGTAGGACTAGAGAAATATATGGAGCACAAGTTATATATTTATGGTATGAAGACTTATCGGGAAAAAAACTCCGAAAATTCGAAAAAACCAAAAAATCCGCAATTGAAAAACCCGACTTCGTTGGTTTGGTTTGGTTTATAGATTTAAAAATCCGACACTGTTGGTTTGGTTTGGTAATTGAAAAATCCAAACTAACCCGACCTATGTACACCCCTACCCACAGGCAATGAGAGGATGTGAAAAAGAAAATCAACACAATCCTTTTCAGCCTCCGCAAATACAACTTTTCGAGCCTTGGTGTCAATCAAAAGTTTCATGCTCAATTTGGTATCTTCAGAATTAGTCGTCATTTTAATTAACTACTGCAAGTCTTAAATTAGTAAAGTTATACGTATGTTAATATTGGAGAAAGAAGAGTCCTTATTCTACCACCATTGCTCGACAGCGTCATCTTCTCGAGGTTCATCTTCTGGAGAAAGAAGAGTCCTAATATTGGATAAACTCGAGGTTCTCAACTTCCGTCATATTAAATAAAGATTCAAGCTTTAACAGAGTCCTTATTCTACCACATTGATTGACGGCTGTAACGACCCGATCGGTCGTTTTAAGTCCTAGCGTGCCGTCCAAAAGTTCGAGGCCATGAGCAGCTTCAATTTAGGCATTATGACATGTACGCGTGGTCGGAATTAAATTTTGGGAAGTTCGGAGTTGACTTGGAGAGGAAATTCTTATTTCGGAAGCTTTAAGTTGAGAGAATTGACTAGGATTGGATTTCATATTAAACGACCCCAGAATCGGGATTCGAAGGATCCAGTAGATTTGTATGATGATTTCAGACTTGGGCATATGCCCAGATCAGGTTTTGGGAGACCCAGGAGTGTTTTGGCGCCTATTATGGAAGTTAGCATTTTGGAAGAAATTTTATAAGTTTGGGTTGAAGTGCATTTCAGTGTTATCGATATCCATTTGGGATTCTAAGTCTGGGAGTAGCTTCGAATGGTGATTCTGGAATTGAGAACGCGATCGGAAGTGAATTCGGATGTCCGTAGAGCATTTTGGAGCCATTTGGCTAAGGATAGAAATTTGAAGGTTTTTGAGAGGTTTGACCGAAGGTGGACTTTTTTTTATCGGGGTCGGAATCTGATTTCGAAAGTTAGAGTAGGTCCATAATGTCGAATATGACTTGTGCGTAAAATTTGAAGTCAATCAGACGTGATTTGATAGGTTTAAACATCGAAAGTAGAAGTTTGAGATTCTAGAGTTCATAAGGCTTGGATTGGAGGTCGATTCTTGATTTTAGCATTGTTTGATATGATTTGAGGCCTTGAGCAAGCCCATAATATATTTTTGGGACTGGTTGGTATGATTGGTTGAGGTCCCGGGAGCCTCGGGTGGATTCCGAGTGGTTAATGGATCGAAATTGGAATTTTGGAGATAGTTGAAGGGGTCTGGTTGCTGGTATAACCGCTTCTGCGAGAGGATTTACCACGGAAGTGGCCCCGCAGAAGTGAGAACCGCAGAAGCGGTCGGACGTGAAGAGAGCTGGGACCACAAATGCGGTCGTTTTGCCGTAGATGCGGGATCGCATCTGCGTTAGAAAGGTCGCAGAAGGGGGAAAAGGGAGTCTGGAGGAAACCGCAGAAGCGGAAGGTTGGCCCGCACCCGCGGAACCGAAGAAGCAATCATAGGACTACAGGTGCGAAAAGTGCTGGAGGCAGTGGTTCTTTTAAAAATCGGGGGTTTGTCATTTGCCCCTATTTTTCATTTGGTGTGGGCGATTTTGGAGAGCTTCAAGTGGGATTTTCCATCGTCAATGACAAGGTAAGATAATCCCACCTATCTTGAGTTAAATATATCGATTATGTATGGATTTTAGCATGTAAATTGGTAGAAATTTGGGATTTTGGTAGAAAGACCTAGAAATTTATATTCTTGGAATTTGACCACAGTTTTGGGCATGGAATTAAAAAAAATCATATATTTGAGTTCGTGAGTTCATAGGAAAGCTTTATCTTCAAAAATTTTAGAAATCCTGGCACGTGGGCCCGAGGACGCTTTTGTCAACTTTTCGATCGGGGTTAGGAATTGTTATAAATTGGATTAATATGAGTAGTTTATCGTATATTAATGGATTTGCATAACTATTGACTAGTTTTGGAGCATTGTGCATCAATTTGTATTTTCGGAAGTGCGTGGAATGTCGGTTATGGATCTTCGGAGTGAAGTGAGTCTCCTTTCTAACCTTCTAAGAGGGAATTGTCCCCATAGGTGAATTAATTTGTTTATGTGCTCCTGTTTGTTGAGGCTACGCACGAGGTGACGAGAGTCAGTACGTAGCTACTATTATGTTATTATCCGAGTAGTTTAGGACCCAAAAGCATGCTGTACTTGGAATATTTATAATGTTATTGACAGTTTGAACTGCTTAAATCCTATTGAATTGGTAAATGAATTTATAAAAGGAATTTAACTTCATTTTTCTGAATTGCTAAAAGAGAATTGGTTTTCTTCGGATAATTGTGTCCTGATGACTTCTTGATTGACTATCTGTGCATGTTTAAATTCTGGAACGGGCCGAAAGCTTCGGTAGATTAAATAGATACATATATGGTTCGCGCCATTCGACCCTCTGGCAGTGCACAGTTTAAATATTATTGGATCGTTCTGTACGTCCTTGGCATGATTTGTGCATGCTTGTATTGATTACCTTGAACTTGTTAAAGTTGTTAAAGCCTCTTCCCGGCTTGAGAATATTTGTACAAAAGATGGAAATGAATTTGGAAATTTTCTATAAAAGAATGAATTATTTACTTGCTTCACTGTATTGGATTAAAATTATGCTTAGAAAATCAACGATTTAATATATCATTGATATAACATTATTAGACCCTTAGTAAATGTCGAAGTCGACCTCTCGTCTCTACTTCTTCGAGATTAGACGGGATACTTACTGATTACACGTTGTTTTTGTACTCATACTACACTTCTGTGCATTTTTGTTGCATAGGCTCATGCACCTCTAGTGGCCTAGTGGGCATAGCAGCATGGTTGACACGGAGACTAGGTGAGTTGTATTTGCTCGAGGCGCCCCGCAGCTAGTATAGTCTCTCTCGGGATTCTATTTATTTTCTGTCTAATTATATTCCGGACAGCTGTTATACTTTATTCAGTTTTTCTTAAAAATTGCTCATGCACTTATGACACCGGGTTCTGGGGATGTTTATGGGTTTATTTAAAAATATTTTAAAAAAAGTTGTTAAATGTCTCATTATTTCTTCAGTGGAATGTATTATGTAATGATTAAATGTATAAAAGAAGTGGTTTCGAAAATATTTAAAAAGAGAATTTAATTAAGTATCTTTGGTTGGCTTGCCTAACAACGGTGTCTGATGCCATCACGACTCTTAGTGGATTTTGGGTCTTGACAATATGGTATCAGAGCACTAGGTTGCTAGGGTCTTACGAGTCATGAGAAAGTCTAGTAGAGTCTCGCAGATCGGTATGGAGATGGCTGTACTTATCCTCGGGAGGCTGCAAGACTATTAGGAGTACTTCCCTTCTTGCTTCCTCATCGTGCAATTTCATCCATGGAGGCTTATGCCTTTAATTTCTTCCTATTCAATCTTGTACGACGCGGACCGCTTCTTATAAATCGAGAATTGAAGAATTGTTATGGTACTACTGATGTAGTGGGGGTTTTTCTCCCTGTATAGTTTTTTGAGTTATTATCGTCGCCTTGTGGAAGGATATTCTGTCGTTTCAGCTCAGTAGCGGTACTTCTAAGAGCTCTGAGGCTAGGCACAAGTTGCCATGATGCTATAAACTGTTGTTCCATAGTATTGATATGATGTTAGGACATTTCCCTACGTGTCGGGGCAGTGAATGACTTGAAGGGAGGTTTACTTAGTGCATAATCTAGAGATTCAGTATTTTATTCCCGACAGGGGAAAGGCAAGTAGACTAAAAATGGTTAGATGGGGGCTGGTGGAGTAATGAGACTTGGTGTTTGCGAGCGTGGTGGAGTTTTCTTCTACGATGAGGTGTCATTGTCCTAATCGAATGTACTAAGTTCGCCGGTGTTATGATCTTCTACAACTCGCCTTTGGGGTAAGATACATTGTGAAATAGTATTGAAGAAGCGGCTGTCAGATATCCTGGGGTGCGGTAGTGCAGGATTTAATCAGTGTTCCCAATATCGACGGTTCGAGGAAGATGATCTTCGGAAAGGTTTAAAGTTAGCAGCAATTATGGGTTCAAGTGCCACAAAGGTAGATTTTATTTAAGGCAACAACTGAGCAGCAATAGATGAGAAGAGGCATTTGGGGAGCGTCAGGCGGTAGTTAAAATTTCTAAAAGGTCAGGTATAAGAAGCAAAGATCGAGTAGTCAACTAAAGGGGTGAGTTTCGCCAAAGTGGGAGAGTTTGGAGTGATTTGGGAATTTTAGTGATTGGTGATTTGGGCCTATGGATTAATTTTGAGTATGGGCTATCAGGCGGCAGAAGATTTTGATATAACGGAAAAGGGCTGCTAGAAATGGAGAAGGGCACAACCATAAAGAATCGGAAATATATTGTCGCACATTTAATTGATACCCACGATGGGGTGAATAGACTTATATAGTTGTAGAGTGAGCCCGGACTATGGATGGGCTATTGATGTCGTAGTGATTATACCCCGTGCAGCAACGTTGGAAGATGTTAAGAAGTGATTTCCACATGTGGGTTATTCCCTGTGAGCAGGTTAGTGATTGCGTGGTTGGCGAGGCTTCTGCGAAGAATTCTATTGGTTATACAGCAAAGAGATCGGTCGTGCTAATGTGGTTGATGATTCAGAGTATAAAAATGTGTGTTATAGAAAGATTACGAGAATTTTGGTGGTTGATCGCGCAAGGTTATGTCAGTAAGAGGTAAGGAATCCTGGTGAATTTCAGAGTTGTGTAATCGTGGCTTCAAGCTAAGTGGGAGAGTCTCACCGCCTACGATTGGATTGTATGGTTATCTTCTTGTGAGGTTTCGAGTTATCGACATATTAGTAAGTTATTTTGGCTACAGAAAAGAGCATAAGTGATATTTAGGCAAAGGAAATGTTAAAGTTGTGCTCTGATTGGCCTTATTGGCTCATGCTCAGACTTGGGAAAGAATTCAGGATTCATGCCTTGCATGGATGCAGATTTCCTGGAAAGTGATTCTGTCGGGTGCTTCGTCGAGGGGGTATTCATGTGTTAGAAAATTTATGGAATTGATTATTTTGGGTCAAGTCAGAACGGGTGGCTTTCTGCAACGGTCCTAGTAAATTCAAAGGTTAAAAATGCGGTGCCTAAGGATTTAAGCCGTAATGTGTTTAGGTATCAGGCTTGTGAAGCAGCTCACGATAAAAGGTTCAGAATGTTCTGTGTTGTTTTGACTTGCAGCGTAGCATTGAGAAGAAAAGAAGAAAAAGGGCTTCAGATTCGTAGAGGAATATCATAATGGATGTGCCAGTCGAGATGCGAATGTGCGCACAAGGAAGGTATGAAATGGTTCGTGCGATTTGGAACAACATGGTCTCGTGTTTCAAGGCCACTCGGGTGTAGTGCATTATATGTTGAATGAAGTTATTACTACTCTAAGGCAATTAAAGATAAATTGGAAGAAAAGAAATTGATTAGCCATAGTTGAATTTGCATATTGGTGGTAGTGATCCGTTCCTGCAGCGTGACCAAGTTATGCAAGTGATTAGTGGCGGTACGTGTAAGGCCTGCCAACCACCGTAATTGAAGTTATTCAGAAGTATTTTATTGTTATGGCCTATCACGTGTAGGTGGATCCCACAAGGGCTATGGTGGCTTAAGACCACTATTTAGAGATTTGGCATATTCTACGGTTATGAGAATTCACCTGTGTGTTGCAATGGTTCTCCTGGAGTGAGTTAAGTGGAAAATTTTTATACGATGAATTGTTAACCTATTGGTGGTCCTGGAGTTATGATGGGAATCGTGTTCTAACGTATATTGGCATGTTGGGTGTAGTGAGTGGTATGGAATTTGAAGTGAGAATCAAGGTTACAGTTCGGTGTTGACGAGAATGTCACGAGCTCGGATGAGCAGGAAAGTAGTTTCGATGTTTAAAGTAAGTTGGTATTGTTTTTAGCGACACCTGAGATCGGTGTTTATGAAGGAGGCTTTGCACCCTGGTTATGGATTCTTGATCGCTTTTCAGCGTTGGAGCGGTTGGTGGTATGGATGTACAGACTTGTTAGCTGTTATGAAAGGTCGTGGGGGCGTGTTCCACGGGAAGATTGTACAAGTGTGGCATGTAGTCACTGATTGGTTGGAGGATAAAACCAAGTATAGAGATCATGGTGGTATCGTTAATATGAGAATTTATGCCTGGAAGGCACTCGGTTTATTGGGTTGCGGACTGTGGATGATTACTCTAGTTATGATGGTTATTCTTATGTGTAATTAGAGAAAGGGGAGTATTTATGGACCTGTGAAAGGTTATTATCCTAGTTCGGTGTGATTCAGAATTAGTTTGAGGTCTATGGATGGATTTAAATGTGAATGTGGACTTTATATCAGGCCAGACGTGTTCATTTCAGTAATGCGCTCCTTATGGAGGAGAAGTCAGGGTGTTATTTCGTTGTTAGATATTTTATGTAATGATACCTTGCGCCGTGTGAGTTGTGAGATGGCTTGGGAAGTTACTTATGTGTTGAGGTTCCGCGTAGAGATGATGTCATATGAGCAAAATGGCTCTTGAGATTCAGATCGTATATCGCACCTCAGCTGTGCTTGAGTTTTTTTTTAGCTTATAACGTTGTATGTTTCCTCAGGGATGTTATTATGCACTTAGTGTGCTTATGACCGATATTCGGTATTTTGTTGTAATGAGCAATTTAGCTCGATGCGCATCTCCTTAGGTGAGTGTTATGTGTGGATCGGGTGGCACACCGCCATGGGTATGTTATTTGGATCAGGTTACGCGCCACAACAGTGTGGTGTTGAATGTAGTTTTCATACTTCATCTTATGTGTGTTTGTTTCCCATTTTCTAGGGGAAGTTCATATCAGTTTTGCGAGTGAGTAGCTCCTTCTAGAGTTCGTTTCCCTTTGTATCGCGTTCGAATTAATAGCCTATTGGCACGTTGTGTCAGCATATGAGACTTTTGATCATGTCTAGGGTGGCTTATTGCCTGAGCAGTTCGTACTGGGTGAGACGAGATCGTTGGACTTAGGATCAGTGCAATCTGAGTATGTAAAGTATATTAAAGAGCAAAGGCCATTATTTGGATCAGAAAGAGGTGATGGTTCTTGGCAGGGTATAGACCCTATGAATCGTTGATTCCACAGTTGGTTACGAATTTCTACGCATTCCTTCCGTCATGGCGGCATTGTGAGAGTTGGAACAGGACTTATATATGTCATGGGGTGCATTGTGAACATCAGATTCGGGAAATATCGACTAGTATGATCAAAGAGTGTTATTATGGTCTTGTGAATGATGGGGTGCATGGTGTGAATTCAGAAAGGGTGTGCAGTCATGTTCCGGTATAGCGTGTGGTGATTGATACAGTGTTCATATGTTGAAAGCAGGCCTGGTACAGAATTTCGACTATTGAAACTGGGATCCAAGGCTTATTTGCCTAAATGAAAGAGGTTATCTTTCTATTTGATCGAGCTGATGTGCCCAACTGAGTTGTAGTAGCACGGGTAGGTGCATGAGGTATTAAGCAGTAATTCCAAACAACCTCAGCACAGTTTCTAACACGTTCGAGGATGAATGTATGTTTAAGTGGGAGAGGATATAACGACCCGACCGGTCGTTTTGAGCCCTAGTGCGCTGTCTAAAAGTTTGAGGCCGTGAGCAGCTTCAATTCTGGCATTATGACTTGTACGCACGGTTGGAATTAAATTTTGGGAAGTTCAGAGTTGACTTGGAGAGGAAATTCTCATTTCGGAAGCTTTAAGTTGAGAGAATTGACTAGGATTAGATTTCAGATTAAACGACCTCAGAATCGGAAGTCGAAGGTTCCAGCAGGTTTGTGTGATGATTTCGGACTTGGGCATATGCCCGGATCGAGTTTTGGGGGACCCCGGAGTGTTTTAGCGCCTATTGTGGAAGTAAGCATTTTGGAAGAAATTTCATAAGTTTGGGTTAAAGTGCATTTTAGTGTTATAGATATCCGTTTAGGATTCCGGGTCTGGGAGTAGCTCCATATGGTGATTCTGGAGTTGGGAGCGCGATCGGAAGTGAATTCGGATGTCCGTGGAGCATTTTGGAGCCATTTGGCTAAGGATAGAAATTTGAAGGTTTTTGAGAGGTTTGACCGGAGGTGGACTTTTTGATATCGAGGTCGGAATCCGATTTCGAAAGTTGGAGTAGGTCCGTAATGTCGAATATGACTTCTACACAAAATTTGAAGTTAATCGGGCATGATTTGATAGGTTTAAACATCGAAAGTAGAAGTTTGAAATTCTAGAGTTCATAAAGCTTGGATTGGAGGTCGATTCTTGATTTTAGCATTGTTTGATATGATTTGAGGCTTTGAGCGAGCCCATAATGTGTTTTGGGACAGGTGGTATGATTGGATGAGGTACCGAGGGCCTTGGTTGGAATCCCAGTGGTTAGCGGATCAAAATTAGAATTTTAGAGATAGCTGAAGTGGTCTGGTTGCTAGTATAACCGCTTCTATGGATGATTTACCACAGAAGCGGCCCCGCAAAAGCGAGAAAGCGAACCGCAGAAGCGTTCAGACGTGAAGAGAGCTGGGACCGCAGATGTGGTCATTTTGCCGCACATGTGGGACCGATGTGACAACCCGGCCCGTTATTACGTGAGTTACCGCCCCGTTTTCCCTCATATTATGCTTCACTATGTTTCAATATCAGTATTTGAGTTGATCGGGTAAAATTGGATTGGTTTTAGTTGAAAATGAAGCACTTAGCCTCTTAGAAAGAAGCTTGTTTGGAAAAGTCAACCGGAAGTTGACTATATAGTTAGAGGGCTCAGATGTAAATCCTGGTGATTTGGTTAGCTTCGGGAGATGATTTGTTACTTAGGCGTGCGATCGGAAGTGAATTTGGAGTTTTGGTGTAGAATTATGCTTGAATTGGCGAAGTTGGAATTTTGGCGAATTCCGGTTGATCGGTGAGATTTTGATCCGAGGGTCGGAATGGAATTCCGGGAGTTGCAGTAGCTTCGTTAGGTGATTTTGGATATGTCTGCAAATTTTCAGGTCATTCGAACGTCATTTGGTCGGGTTTTTGATTGAATGTGAGATTCGGAAGTTTTAGTTAAACTTAGGCTTGAATCTGTCGTGATTTGATGATTTCTGTGTTAATGGACGTGTTTTGATGATTGGAACAAGTTCGTATGATGTTTCGGAGTAGGTTGGTGTTTTTGGTTGGGGTCCCGGGGGCCTCCGGGTGATTTCGGGTGTTCAAACGGACCCTTTTTGGTTTGTGAAGAGATCAGATTTTCTGCTGTTAATGTTGCAGGCCATTGTGCATCGCGTTCGCGTGATGAGGGATGCGAACGCTTAGAGCATTTTGAGAAGGCCTGAAATTAGCCCTCGCATTCGCGAAGGAGAGGCCGCGTTCGCGTAGGTGTTGAGTCCTGAAGGATCGCGGTCGCGTGAGGAGAGCCGCGTTTGTGTAGGCCAGGGAAGTGGGACATCGCGTTCGCGATGAAGGTACCGCGTTCGCGTAAGAGGGCTTGGGAGCCCAGACCAGGTAAAGCATCGCTTTCGCGATACTTGAGATGCGTTCGCGTAGTGGATGGACTGTTGAGTAACGCGTTCGCGTAGATGGGGTCGCGTTCGCATAAGGTATCTTTGAATTTTTAAAATATTGGTCTTCGCGTTCACGTGGCTATGGTCGCGAACGCGATGAAGGAATTTGCTGAGCGGACAGAAGTGTTTATAAACATTTCCTCCGCGAGCTAAAGTCATTTTTCACCATTGTTAAGCATATTTGGGAGCTTTTGACGAGGGATTAAGAGGGTTTCGACTAGGATTCGATTAGAGGCAAGTTTTATGAGTCAAATACGTGATTTTATTGAAGATTTATCTTTGAAATATCTGAAAATTGGGTGAAAATTGAAGAAACTAAGGCTTAGTTTTTGGAATGTAAGAATTGGAATTTGAAGGGGCATTTGAACTCCGATTTTGATAAATTTTATATGTACGGACTCGTGGCGAGATGAGGATTCCGTAAATATAAATTTTGTAATTTTTCGAGAAGCGGGCCCGGGGCTCGAGTTTTGCTAGTTTCGAGGGGCGATATGTGATCCCGTGAGTTCGATGTTGGGGGCAGTCTGGAGAACTTGAGTCCGGATCTTTGCTTATGGCTTGAGCACCAAGGTGCTGATTTTGTGAGCTGGTGTTATGAACTTATACATTCAGTGTTGTCCCTAATTGTGGGAATGGCGGCTAAATGGCTAGGTAATAAGTATGTTGGTACTGTGTAATGTTTCTATATGACTTGGTAATGGTGAAGAAGTCTGCAGGATAGTAGATGGACTGTTAAGTGATTCGATTCCTAATGTGGCTTGATGTGTAGGCCGAATTATGGGCGCGTGAAGAATATTTTCGTATCTCCTAGTTGGAAGTTAAGTACAATACGTGTGGCAGAATGAGTTCAGACTCAGGAAGACTAAAATGGTTGTGTTATGTGTATGATGGTGGAAGGTGTGCTGAAATATTAAATTGAGGCAAAGCAGGTGGGATATCTCCTGCGGAGTGTTCTAAGGGGTATGATTCTTATGTATATTGTTAGAAGGTCTTATGTGTAATTAAAAGGTACGTGTTGTAATTTGATAGATTTGGGTCGCTTCAGAGAGTGGACTCAGCTGATGTGGGGATGAATGCGAGGTTTGTAGAGGATTCCAGTATCCGAAGATTTGTGTTTTCATAAACTAGTAGATGATTTGAGTTTAATCTCACTATAATATTGTGGCATCATTAGGGTAAAAGTATTGTGGGTTATTAAAAGTGTCCTGACAGGTGGCTTTGAGCCAAGTTGGGGAGGTTGCGGTTGATTAGCTGATTGCACGGTTATGTGCTATGTTGGTTCCTTTTTAAGGTATGCTGGCAGATCAGTCCTGGTTGCAGAAAATGAGTCGAGGATGGCACGAGTAAAGCAAAATTTTGATAAAGGTTATATGGTACTTCGTAGATGTGTGAAGACAATAGGATGTCTTGAGCTGTTGTTGATAAAGAATGCTCAGTGTGTAGAAAAGGAAGATGTTCGTTGAATTGGAATGAGATCATATCCTACGGTGTCAGAGTGCTAATAAGGCACGAGTGGTTCGGTTCGTTAAGTCAGGTAAATTGCAGTTTAAATGGGAGTGAATGACTCTCGTGAATGATTTTTATGTGTTCAAGATTGTACATGTATCAATCAGGTGTCTCAAGGTTGTGTATGGGGTCAGAGATTCATCGGGGAATGTCGAGGCTTGTGGTATTTTTATGTTAATTATGGGATCCTATGCATCGGCATCTGGAAAGTAATGGCAGCGAATTCGGGTTTGCAGGAAGTTCTTCAAGTAAAGTATTCTGGAATGTGGTATTTCTGGAAAGCATTGAGAGAGTATTCGGTGGCCTATGAGTCCTAGACATTGTGGTCTTATGTTCAAGTCTCGTGTGGTGAGCCTGGTGTGAGCACGTGATTTTTGCCCTAAGCAAATTATTCCCAAAAATCCAAACAAAATAATTTTTTCTTTATTTTTACAATTTTTTTTTTATATTTGTTGCATTTTTGTGTTAATTAGTTGCATAATAATTCATATTAAAAATAAAAAATATGCATATGCATTAGGATTTTTAATTTCACAATTTTATTATTAACTCATTTTGGAACAATTTAAGAAAAAATCAAAAATAGCATTTTATTGTTTTAATTGAAAATTACTATAAAATAGTTATTAAATAGATTTTAGGATTTAATTAGTTTAAATGTAGTTTAATTTCACAATTTAATAAAATCAGAAAAAATAATATATAAATCTGGAAAATAAAAAAATACAAAAAATAAAAATACAATACAAAGATAATGTGAGTAAAATACAAGAAAAATAAATAAAAAATAAAAACAACAAAGAAATTGGCTATTAAAGAAGTCAGACCAATTACTCCTGGCCCAAACATATAATACCATATCCGGGCCCAAATAATACTACACGCCCAAGCCCAAATCCCCTAATCCGGTCTGCCCATTAGTATATAACCAAACGACGCCGTTTAGAATCCTTTAATCTCAGCCCTTGATCACCTCAGATCCTGCGGTCACAACTTGATCCCTCATAAAGTGAAACGATACCATGTGGTGCCCGGCTAATCTGAGCCATTCAAATTGATTCATCAACCGGCCAAAAAAAACAATACACCAAATTAAATAAAACCAGCCCAAATATCATTAACCCTAAATCTTTCCGTCATCCTCTTCATCTTCTCCACCTCCTCGCCGGAATCTCTGCCGCCGGTAAACACCCCTTACACCATTGACTACCAGATTAACACCCTTGACTACCCTTTTCTTCCTCAATCAAAATCCATCACTCTTTTCTTTCGAATAACCCTCAATCTCCTCGAATATCCAATTTTGTCTCGCCGGAACCCTAACTCGGGCGAACGACAATTCACCCAAATCAACCCAAATTAACACCACATTAACTTCTTTCTTTCCCCTACACAACCCTTAGAATCTTGAGTCTCAAATCTAACCGGAGCGGTTCAAATATGAGTCTAAAAGTTTTCCGGCGAGTCAAAATTTCACAAAAAAGGTGCCGCGAGTTTTCTTTTCTTTTCTTTTCTTAAAAAAATCTTGGTGACAAAGGTATGCAATCAAGTGGCCAAAACCTAGATAAGTTCTTTTCCTCTTCTTTATTTCTGTTTCTTTTATTTTTTGCATGTATTTGTCTTTTTATCATGATCTTAATTGATTTCTGTTTATGCTTTTTAGTTTTATTAGGGTTTTCTAAATTTCGGTTTTAAAATAGTATCTTTTAGTTTAAATTCAAAATTGATACTGCTTAGTTTCTATTTTTCTTGATCGTTTAGATAATTGTTAGTCATATCAGTATTTAATTTTGATAACTAATTAGTGGTAGTTTGATTACTTAAGTAATTTTGGATTAATTGACAATAATTAGCATGTCTGGTTATAGCTGTTAAATTTCTAATTAGTAGTTAATTAGATTTGTTAATTTCTGATTAATTGTGATAATTAGGATTATGAATTGGTTAGTTAAAACCCGACAATTAGGGGTAGGAAAAACAGTAATTACATAAGTAAAGGGAGGGGTATTTTGGGTAAAGGAAAAGGTCTAATGGTAGTTATAACATAACTCTAGGGCAATATGGGTATAGGAAAAGGGTAATTTGGTAGATTTTGAAGTAAAGTGAGGTTAGATAAGGAATTACACTAGATTGGAATGTTCTAGATTGGGGTGTTAGTATAATTCTTAATAAATAAGTGTAGCCAATTGTATTACAAGTTAAAAATAAGGGGTTTAAAAGAAATAAAAAAGGGGACTAATGAGCAAATAAGAAATCTGAAATAGTACCTTAGAATTTTTCTATAAATAGGCATACATTTTACTTGTTGAAGGAGTTTTGGAAAATCTGAAATTTCTCCCAAAAGCAATCTGCCATTTTTAGATCTAAATTTCGAAATTCATCACTTCAAAGACTCAAAAATATTAGAATCTAGTAGAAAATCCAAAATGTTACTGTTTCATTGATCATTTTGAAGGCTGTGTATTGATTTTCTCCAGTTCTAGTAATTGAAATTTTGTGAAATTGCATTGGACTAGTCGAGTGTGTTTTCCTCTGGTTTAAATCTCTTGGTGTGGCTTAATCCTAGGTGTTGTGAGGCTGTGTTTGGATTTAATCATCCTGTTGTTGTTGCTGCGTAAATTGCTACTGATTTCTCACTTGTTCCTTTCT
>MU749487.1:201684-218713 GCA_026770625.1 Nicotiana glauca | reverse complement strand
AGAATGAGATTTGTTGTTAGTATGTAAAAATCTCAAAAAGGTTGGAGATGGTTTAACATAGGAGTGATGCTGAAAGTATGAAATATGTTGTATGTATGAAAGTGTTCAAAGAGGTGTAGTTACTACATTCTATATTTTCACACTCTTTTTCCTAGCCTACATTACAACCAATTAAAGTCCTACTTGATCCTTGACTGAATAAGCTAAATTAGTAGAGTATTATACTAGGGGCAAGCATATGGTATGTCATCTGTTGCATATGAATTTCAATTCTGAGAGTGAGTTAATTCTTCCTATTTTGAGTTCCTGAATATTCTTGATTATTATTTTCAGAGGAACTAGTCTATATTATTTGTGGGAGGGCACATGATTTGTAAAAGCAAGGAAAAGTTTTGACCTTTATGTTAGAGTAAGTGAGCAAGTTATGAAAATGTGTGGCACTTGTGAGTCATGTCTTGAGGTTGAAATATTATGACTGGTAATTAAGTGTGAGCATGTGTTGTTATAGGAAATTGTTTGATAAAAAGATTGTCAATATGTGAAATGTATGTTAATTGCTCGAGGACGAGCAATGGTTTAAGTGTGGGGTGTTGATAATATGTGAAATATGGGTGATTTAGCTATTGTTTATGCCTCCGCTTGATCACTTTTCAATGACATATTGCAGTTAATTGATGAAAATAGGCTCTAATTGGGATTTGTATGCATTGCAGGAAGAGGAGCTTATATGATGCATGAAAAAGGTGATTGAAATGATTTATGAGCAAAAACAACCCCTCAGAGTTGAGTCCGTGCAAAGATGAGACAAGAAAATGGAAGAAATGCGGTCCCAAATGCGCGAAGTATAAAGTTCGCGCGATAGTTCGCGCATTTTGGCAAACTTTCTGCCTGGATCGCGCGAAGAAACGCACGAAGTATAAAGTTCGCACGATAGTTCGCGCGTTTTCTATCCGGGTAGTGAATTATTGAGGGGTAAAATGGGAAATCTGAGGGGATCCACTCAACTTACATAAAGTAAACCTCCATTATTGAGAGGATGATCTGATTTTAATCAGATTTTAAGGAAAAAAAACAAGGAGAAGACTCAATTTTTAGAGAGAGAGAAGAAGAAGAACAACATCTTGGAGCAAGAATTCAAAGAGTTCTTCTAAACTTCCTTCTAGTTCTTTGTTTATATTCTGTTTAAGACTTTTATTATTGATTTTAGTATAAATATGAGTAGCTAAAAACCCAAGTATTCTGGGGTCATGGATGTTAGATGAACTTCTTGTTTGAAGCTTAGATTGAAGATCTTGAATTTATCGTTATGGGTTGTTTATTTGATTCTGCTTTTAATTATTTTATTGCGTAGCTAATAGTGAAATATTATTTACGAATCTTGAGTTAAACTTGACAAAGGAAATTCTTGGTTCCATATAGAATCAAATAGAATAAGATCCGAATCCTGGGCATCGGGTGAAAGATTTGCAATTAAGAAAGACATATACTTAATTTCCGTGTTTGGTTGAAAAATAGGAGTTGTAAATGCATTCTTGTTAATATTAATACCATAGACATATAGGTATTAATTTAACTTGAATAGGTTCATAAGAACTCGACAGATTCTTATGAGTATTATTAACCCTATAATCAATAACCCGGATAATTCAATAAATCAATCTTAAGCTAAGACAGTAGCATAATCTCTAGCAAGTCCATGACCCTGGAATATATTTATTCAAATTGTTATCAAAATATTGTGTAATTGTTGTAGTAATTTTGTGTTGAATTATTGTTTAATTATCAAGTAGTTTGTAGATTGGTTCTATATATATTTTGTGACAATTTAGCTTGAATTGATAATTGTTTAAGTTTACATCAGTCGAGAAGTTGATCACAATTCCTCGTGGGAACGATACTTTACTTACTACTATATTACTTGTTGATCGCGTACACTTGCATGAGTGTTTTGGTCCCAACACGGAGCCCAGTCGGGTCATAGCTTGTATGGTTTCTCGGTCTTCTTTGTTTGATCGCATCAGAGAGCGCCAGTATGATGATCCTCATTTGCTTGTCCTTAAAGACAATGTTCAATATGACAATACCATAGACGTGACTATTGGTGATGATGGGGTGTTGAGGATGCAAGGTCGGATATGTGTGCCCAATGTAGACGGCCTTCGGGAGCTGATTTTGGAGGAGGCCCATAGCTCGCAGTATTCCATCCATCCGGGTGCCATGATTATGTATCAGGATCTGAGAAAGCATTATTGGTGGAGAAGAATGAAAAATGATATTATGGGATTTGTATCTCGGTATCTCAATTATCAGCAGGTAAAATATGAGCATTAGAGACCGGGTGGCTTGCTTCAGTAGATGGATATTCCAAAGTGGAAGTGGGAGCGGATCACTATGGATTTTGTAGTTCGACTCCCATGGACTTTGAAGAAGTTTAATGATATTTGGGTGATTGTGGATTGCCTGACCAAGTCCGCGCACTTCATTCATGTGTGTACTACCTATTCTTCAGAGCGATTGGCAGAGATCTATATCTGAGAGATTGTTTATTTGCATGGTGTCCCAGTTTCCATCATCTCAGATAGAGGTATTCAGTTTACTTTGTAGTTTTGGAGAGCCATGTAGAGAGAGTTGGGTACTCAGGTTGAGTTGAGCATAACTTTTCACCCTCAGATAGAAAGGCAGTCCGAGCGCACTATTTAGATATTGGAGGATATGTTGCGCTCTTGTTTCAATGATTTCGGTGGTTAATAGTATCAGTTTCTACCTCTCACGGAGTTTGCTTATAACAATAATTATTAGTCGAGTTTTCAGATGGCTCCATATGAGGCTTTGTATAGGAGACGGTGTAGATATCCATTTGTTTGGTTTAAGCCGAATGAGGCTAGGCTTTTGGGTACAGACTTGGTGCGAGATACTTTGGACAAGGTGAAGGTGATTCAGGAGTGGCTTCGTACAGCGCAATCGAGGCAAAAAAGTTATGCTGACAGGAAGGTTCTTGATGTGTACTACATGGTTGGGGAGAAGTTTCTATTAAAGGTTTCACCCATGAAGGGTGTTATGAGATTTGGGAAGAAGGGTAAATTGAGACCTCGGTTTATTGTGCCTTTTGAGGTGCTTCGGAGGACTGGGGAGATGGCTTATAAGCTTGCTTTTCCATCCAGCTTGTCGAGTGTACATATGGTATTTCATGTTTTTATGCTCCGAAAGTATATTGGCGATCTATCTTATGTTTTAGATTTCAGTACGGTTCAGTTAGATGGTGATTTGAGTTATGATGTGGAGCCAGTGGCTATGTTGGAGCGTCAGGTTTGAAAGTTAAGATCAAAGGATGTAGCTTCAGTAAAAGTGCAGTGGAGAGGTCAGCCCATGGAGGAGGCTACCTGGGAGACCGAGCGGGAGATACAGAGCAGATATCCTTACCTATTTGAGGCTTCAGGTATGTTTCTTGACTCGTTCGAGGATGAATGTCTGTTTAAGAGGGGAGAATGTAACGACTCGACCGGTCGTTTCATGAGTTGTCGCTCTATTTCCCCCATTTCTGTTTTTTATGTCTTGTTCAACTGTATTATGTGGTATCAGGTTGGTTGGTTTGGGTTCGGAGTGGTTTTAGAAAAGAATAAGACACTTAGTCTCTTTTGAGTAAGCTTAATTTAGAAAAGTCAATCGGATATTGACTTATGTGAAAAAGGTCACGGATGTAAAGTCCGATGGTCCGGATAGCTTTGAAAGTGATTTGGGACTTAGGAGCGTGATCAGAATGAATTTTGGATGGCCATGGAAATTTTGACATCGGGGTTGGAATGGAATTCCGGAAGTTAGAGTAGGTCCTTTGTGTCATTTATGATGTGTGTGTAAAATTTTAGGTAATTCGGGTGAGGTTAGATAGACTTTTTGATCATTTACGTAATCTGAAAGTTTTTAAGTTCTTAGGCTTGACTCCGAGGGTGATTTGATGTTTTGATGTTGTTTTGAGTGTTACGAAGGTTGGAAAATTTTTGAATGATATTATGGGATGTGTTGGCATGATTGATTGAGGTCCCGAGGGCCTTGGGTGTGTTTCGGGAGGTTAGCGGATGGGCTCTTGCGTTCGCGAAGGGATGTGGTATCATGACCCAAAATCCACTAAGGGTCGTGGTGGCGCCGGACACCTCTGTCAGGCAAGCCAACTAAATTATCAATTAAATTCTCTTTTAATACCTTTGAAAATATAGGATTTTTCCTTTCATTTTTCATAATTAAAAACAATCTTTACTACAATTCAAATTAAACATTAAATGATTAGTACGAATCTTTCGAAAACCATCCCAGAACCCGGTGTCACAAGTGCATGAGCAACTACTGATAAGGAAAATAAAATACAACATCTGTCCGAAATACAGTGGAAAGGGAATAATATACAAATGCTGAAAGGAACTACACTGGCTGTGGGTCGTCTCGAACTATGCAGCTCACCTAGTCCCGGGGTCATCCGTGCTGCTACACCCAGTAGGCTGCTTGAGGAATATATACCTGTGTAACAAAAATGCACAGAAGTGTAGTATGAGTACGAAATACCCGTGTACTCAATGAGTATCCCGCCTAATCTCGAAGAAGTAGAGACGAGATGGTCAACTCCGACACTCACTAGGGGTCAATTAACAATATTCTAGAAATGCAAGGAAAAATCATGGATTTATATAGTAGTTCAAATTCGCGAAGCCAGAAAATAGGTAAACACCTTCAACAATTAAGAAAGGGCTTCCAAGGTTTATTCTTTATTATCTTATCAATTTATATTAAGCCAAGAAGGGCCAAATCCATATTTAAAATTCTCAAGCGACAAATAACATGAGCAAATCACACCGAGGCGACGGCCCGATCCAACAGGAAGGTAAACTGTGCACTGCCGAGGGTTGAGCGGCCTGAACCATAGATGCATCTATTTAAATCTACTGAGGCGTTCGGCCCGTTCCATAAATAAACACATACCCTGCTCGTGAATTATGCATGCGACGCAGGTACACGTAAAATACATGCTCAAGTAGCCAATTAATAATTCATCGGGGATATTTATCCAAATAAGAAAATTTTGCCTTTTTAACGATTCAGGAAAATGATGTTTAATCTCTTTTTAAATTCATTTACTAATCCAAGGTGATTTAACCAGTTCGAGCTATCAATGGGTTCATAAATAATCCAAGTATAACATGCTCATGGGTCCTAACTACCCGGACAATAGCATAATAGTAGCTACGTACGGACTCTTGTCACCTCGTGGGTACGTAGCCCCCACATAAAGGAGCACATAATCAATTATTTCACCTATGGGGACAATTCCCTCTTACAAGGTTAGAAAGGAGACTCACCACGCTCTGAAGACTCTTAACCGGCATTCTACATTCTTCCGGAGGCTTGAAGCGACGCACAATGCACCAAAACTAGCCAATTAACGATAAACTAATGAGAACATGCTCAAATACTTGTTAACAATTCAAATTATACAAATTCCCAACTCCGCTTAGTGAAATGACCAAAATGCCCTCGGGCCCACTTGCCTGGATTCCGAAACTTCTCGAAGATAAAGATTACCCATGCCCTTAGGAACTCAAATATATAATTTTATCTAAATTCCATACCCAAAATCGTGGTTAAATTCCAAGAATATAATTTTTCTAGGTTTTTTCCCCTAACCCTCAATTTTCTACCCATTTACATGCTAAAATCTATACATAATCAATGTATTTAACTCATAATAGGTGGGATTAGCTTACCTTATCATTGATGAATGAATTCCTCTCTTGAATCCTCCAAGATTTGCCCCAAGCCAAGAAAAATGAGAGAAATGAACCCAAATCGCGATTTAAAACACCCTTGCTGCCTCCAGGTACTTCCGCTTTTGTGGTGCATTTCCTGCTTCTGCAGATGTCGCTTCTGCGATTTTTGGCCGCTTCTACGGCTTTGGGCAAGAGGAAGCTGACCGCTTCTGTGGTCTGGGGGCCGCTTAAGCGGAACCGCTTCTACGGTCCGTGGGCCGCTTCTGCGGTTTCCTTGGGCCTGGCCCCCTTCTGCTTCTGCGGTCCAAGAACCGCGTATGCTGTTATGACGGAAGCAGCAACCTCATGCCTTCCCAAACTCCATTTTTTTGATCCGTTAGCCACTCGGAATTCACTCGAGGCCCCTGGGACCCCAACCAAAACTACCAACGAATCCTAAAATACATTAAGGACTTGCTCGAGGCCTCAAATCTTAAAAAACATCGCTAAAACCATGAATTACACCCCGATTCAAGCTTTATGAACTTTGAACTTTCCAACTTCTATTTCTGATGTTTAAACCTATCAAATGATGTCTGATTGACCTCAAATTTTGTACACAAGTCATATTTGACATTACAGACCTACTCCAACTTCCGGAATCAGATTAAGTCCCCGATATCAAAATTTCACTTCCGGTGAAAGTTCTCAAAAACCTTCAAATTTCTATCTTTAGCTAAATGGCTTCAAAATGACCTACAGACCTCCGAATTCACTTCTGATCGCACTCCCAATTCCAGAATCACGATACGGAGCTACTCCTAGTCTCAAAATTCCAAATGGACATTGATAACACTGAATTGCACTTCAAACCAAACTTATGAAATTTCTTCCAAAATGCCACCTTCCAAAAGAAGCGCCAAAATGCTCTCGAGTCATCCAAAACCCGATCCGAGCATACGCCCGACTCTGAAATCATCATACGAACCTTAGATCCCGATTTCGAGGTCGTTTACTCACAATTCCAATCCTAGTTCATTCTTTCAGCTTTAAGCTTCCAAAATAAGAATTTTCCTTCTAAATTAACTCTGGACTTTCGCGAATTTCAATTCCGACCACACTTACAAGTCATAATACCTGAAATGAAGCTGTTCATGGCCTTCGACTGCTGAATGAAGCGTTAGTACTCAAAACGATCGGTCGAGTAGTTAATTCTCTCCCACTTAAACATACGTTCGTCCTCGATTATGCTGAGAATTATACAGAAGTAGTCTGAAATCACTATTTAGCACCTCATGCACCTTCCCGTGCTACCATAACTTAGCTGAGCACATTAGCTCGATAAATTCTGAAGATATTCCCATTTATTCAAGCAAATAAGCCTTAGAGTCCGATTCCAACATCCAAAATTCTATGCCAGGCCCGTTTCCAACATACGACCACCATATCAATCACTACACGCTGTACTCAAACATGACTGCATAACTTAACGGGATTCTTACTTTGCAACACATCCTACAGGATCATAATAGCCTTTTTCTGATCAACTTGGTCAAAATCCTACTAATCTGATGTTCCCATTGCACCCCATGATATATACAAGTCTTACTCTATCCTTTACCATACAGCCATGATGGAAGAGATGTACCAACATTCATAATCGACCGCCGAGTCAACAAAACATTAGGTCTATACTCCTGACAACCTTCACCTCATTCTGAACCCAATAATGGTCTTATCTCCATAACATACCTCAACAACTAAATCGCATAGAATCTTAGATCAAGAGATCTCGTCTCATCCGATACAACTGCTCAGGCAATAAGCCACCCCAGAAATTGTTAGAATCTCATATGACGCTACCATGCGCCAATAGGCCACCAATTCGAACGCAATCCCAATGGAAAACGAACTCTGAAAGGAAAATACCTAACTCCCGCACTATTACGGACTTCCTTAGAAAACAGGAAGCAGGACATACAAAAATAGCATATAGAAAACTACACTCACATCACACTGTTGCGGCGTGAAACCCGATCCACACAGAATAACCATGGCGGCGTGCCACCCGATCCTCACAATATAATCATGGCGGCGTGCCACCCGATCCATGTAACATACCCATGGCGGCGTGCCACCCGATCCACACGTAGAACTCACATAAAGAGATGTACATCGGGCCAAGCTGCCTGTTACAACAAGATATCGAATTTGGTCACAAGCACGCTAGGTGCATTATACCATCCCTGAGGGAACATACAGCGCCATAAACTACAAAACCCAAGCACAACTAAGGTGCAATATACAAATCTGAATCCCAAGAGCCATCTTGCTTGCAATATATCATTTCCACGCTGATCCGCAACACATACACAATTTCTCAGGCTGTCTCACAGCTCACACGACGCAATGCATCACTACATGAAATATCTGACAATGAAATAACACCCTGACTACTCCTCCCTAAGGAGTGCACTACTGAAATGAACACAACTGGCCTGATATAAAGCCCTGTTCACACGTAAATCAATCCACTGATCTCAAGCCGATTTCTGATTGCACCAACTTGGCTAATGACCTTTCAAAGGTCCATAGTAACTCACTTTCCCTCATAACACATAAGAACAACCATCATAACCGGAGCAACCTCCTCAGTTCATAACCCAATAAACAAAGTGCCCTTCAGGCATAAATTCTCAAATTAATGATATTACCCAAATTCCTCATACTTGATTAAAAATCTTTAGTCAAACAAGTGGCTACATGGCACACTGGTACAATCTTCCCGTGGAACACCTTCCCACAATCTTCCGAAAATAATAACGGGTCTGCACGTCTGAACCATCGGCCACACTAACGCTGAAAAGCGATCAAGAATCCTTCACCAGGATGCAAAGCCTCTTTCACAACACATCGATCTCAGGTGACGCTGAATACAATACCAATTCACTTTAACATTCCACCCTTTTATTGCTCATCCGAGCTCGTGACATCCTTACCAGCACCAAGCTGCAACCTCGATCCTCACTTCAAATTTCACTTCCTCTCACTGCACCCAACGTGCCAATATACAATAGAACACGATTTTCATTATTACTCCGAAGTCGTTAATATTTTAACACTTCATCATATATGAACTTTTTGCTTAACTCACTTCAGGAGATTCATAGAAACACATAGGTAAATTCACATAACCGTAGGATATGCAAATCTCTAAGTAGTGGCCTGAGCCACCATATTCCTTCCGAAATCCGCTTCCACATAACAAGCCATAGCAGAAGAATGCTTCTGAATAACATCAATTAGGCGGCCGACAAACCTCACACGTACTGCCACAAACGTACGCATAACTCGATCATGCTGAACGAACTGATCACAGACCCCAACATGCCAAATTCAACTATTGTTAATCAATCCACCTTCTTCCAATTCATCCTTGCTTGCCTTAGAAATAAGACTAACTCCATTCAACACATAATATACTCCATCTACACTCACCCCGAGCGACCTTGAATCACGAAACCATGTTGTCTCAAATCCCACGAACTATTTCATATTTTTCAGATGCTACACCACAAGTCAAAATATCATAGAACATTCTGGGCACCTTCTCATAAGCTGCTACAAAGCTTGATTCTTAACTGTACTCATAGGCTCGAAATCATTGGGCACCACACTTTAACTTCTGAATTCACTAGGACCACTATTAAGAGCCACCTGCTCTGACTCGGTCCCGAATATAATCCACTCCATAAATTTTATAACACACGAATACCCTCTCGACGAAGCACCCCGCGAAATCACTTCCTCTGAAACCTATATCTATACCAGGCATAAATCCTAAATCCTTCCTCAAGTCTAATCATGAGCCAAGAAGGCCAACTATAGCATGCACTCAACAATTCATCTACTTAATTTACCACTTATAGTCCTTTTTCCCATAGCTGCAATAACCCACCAATATGCAAATAACCAGAAACCTCACGAGTAGTTAACCATGCAACCCATCTTAAGTAGTGGGACTCTCCCACTTAGCTTGAAGCCACTATTACACAACTCTGGAACTTACCAAATTCTTTATCTCTTGTTGACATAACCTTACGCAATCATCCGCTGCAAATTCTCAGAAGTCTTTCTGTAAATATCCATCTTTCGTATTCTGAATCATCAATCACCTTCGCACGACCGATCTCTTTGTTGGATAACCAATGTAACTCTCTGCAGAAGCTTCGCCAACCACGCGACCACTAATCTACTCACGGGAAATAACTCGCCTACAGAAATCACTTCCCGACACCTTCCAAATGCTGCCGCACCGGATACAATCACTATGACATTAATAACAAAATCCCGAGTCCAGGCTCACTCTCTAGTTGCACCAGTCCGTTCACTCATCGCGGACATCAATTAAATGTGTGACAACACCTTTCCAAATTCAGAGTTATGCTACGTCCTTCTTCATTTCAAGCAGCTCCTTCCCGTTATACCAAATCTCCTGCCACATAATGGCCCATACTTCAATTTACACCCGCAAACATCAATGGCTAGTCGCTAAAATCCAAGATCATTCCAAACTCTCCTTTGGCATGTAGTCATCCTACTACCAAGCCCATATGCAACATCCTCCACTCTCCCACTTTGGGCAAACTCGCTTCTTTAGTCACCCACTTGACCGTTGCGTCATATACTTGGCCTTCTGGGAAATTTTGACACCACCTGACACTTCCCACATGTCTTTCCTCAAACTTTGCTGCTCATTTGCTGCCTTACATAAACTCTATCTTCACGGCACTAGAACCCACAATGGCTGCTAACTTTTAAACCTTTCCAAAGGTCATCTTTATCGAATCGTCAACATTTGAAATATTGATTCAATCCTAAACCACCGTAACATGCAATATCTAACAGTCATATCTCCAATACTATCTAACAATATCCTGCCATAAAGGTGAATTGTAGCATGTTATAACATCGATAAACTTAGTACGTCCAATTAGGACAACAACACCCCAATATAGAGGAGAACTCCACCACATTTGCAATTACCAAGTCTCATTACTTCCACCAACCCTCATCTGACTACTCTAGTCCGACTGCCTTTCCTTTGCCGGGAACAAATACTGGATTCCTTAATTACACACTGAGTAAACCTCTCTTCAATTCATTCATTGCCCCGACACGTGGGCAAACATCCTACCATCACAACAATACTGCGGAATAATTGTTCATAAGCATCATGGTAACCTGTGCCTAGACTTAAGGCTCTTAGAAGTTCTGTTACTAAGCTGAACACTAGAATATCCTTCCATAAGGCGACTATAATAGTCCAATCAACTATACCGGGAGAATCATCCCGCACCACATTTGTAGTGCCATTACAATCCTTCAATTTTTGATTTATAACAAGCGCTCGCGTAAGATTGAGTAGGAAGAAATCAAAGGCGTAAGCCTCAAAGGAATTGAACCTCACGATAAGGAAATCAAGAAGGAAAGTACTCCTAAAAGCCCTGTAGCCTCCCGAGGATAAGTACAGACGTCTCCGTACCGATCCATGAGACTCTACTAGACTTGCTCATGACTCGTGAGACCGACGGGAACCTAGTGCTCTAATACCATGTTGTCACGACCCAAAGTCCACTAAGGGTCGTGGTGGCGCCGGACACCTCTATCAGGCAAGCCAACTAAATTATCAATTAAATTCTCTTTTAATACCTTTGAAAATCTAGGATTTTTCCTTCCATTTTTCATAATTAAAAACAATATTTACTACAATTCAAATTAAACAATAAATGATTAGTACGAATCTTTTGAAAACCATCCCAAAACCCGGTGTCACAAGTGCATGAGCAATTACTGATAAGGAAAATAAAATACAACATCTGTCTGAAATACAGTGGATAGGGAATAATATACAAATGCTGAATGGAACTACACTGTCTGCGGGTCGTCTCGTACAATGTAGATCACCTAGTCCCGGGGTCATCCGTGCTGCTATGCCTAGTAGGCTGCTAGAGGTATATATACCTGTGCAACAAAAATGCACAGAAGTGTAGTATGAGTACAAAATCAACGCGTACTCAATGAGTATCCCGCCTAATCTCGAAGAAGTAGAGACGAGATGGCCAACTCCGACACTCACTAGGGGTCAATTAACAATATTCTAGAAATGCAAGGAAAAATCATGGATTTATAAAGTAGTTCAAATTCGCGAAGCCAGAAAATAGGTAAACACCTTCAACAATTAAGCAAGGGCTTCCAAGGTTTATTATTTATTATCTTATCAATTTATATTAAGCCATGAAGGGCCAAATCCACATTTAAAATTCTCAAGCGACAAATAACATGAGCAAATCACACCGAGGCGATGGCCCGATCCAACATGAATATAAACTGTGCACTGCCGAGGATCGAGTGGCCCGAACCATTGATGCATCTATTTAAATTTTTTGAGGCATTCTACCCGTTCCATAAATAAACATATACCCTGCTCGTAAATCATACATGCGACACATGTACACATAAAATACATGCTCAAGTAGCCAATTAATAATTCATCGGGGATATTTATCCAAATAACACAATTTCTCATTTTTAACGATTCAGGAAAATGATGTTTAATCTCTTTCTAAATTCATTTATTAATCCAAGATGATTTAAACAATTCGAGCTATCAATGGGTTCATAAATAATCCAAGTATAACATGCTCATGGGTCCTAACTACCCGGACAATAGCATTATAGTAGCTACGCACGGACTCTCATCACTTCGTGCATACGTAGCCCCCACATATTGGAGCACATAATCAATTATTTCACCTATGGGGACAAGTCCCTCTTACAAGGTTAGAAAGGAGACTCACCACGCTCCGAAGACTCTAACCAGCATTCTACATTCTTTCCAAGGCTTGAACCGACGCACAATGCACCAAAACTAGCCAATTAATGACAAAATAATGAGAACATGCTCAAATACTTGTTAATAATTCAAATTATACAAATTCCCAACTCTGCTTAGTGAAATGACCAAAATGCCCTCGGGCCCACATGCCCGGATTCCAAAATTTCTCGAAGATAAAGATTACCCATGACCTTAGAAACTCAAATATATAATTTTCTCTAAATTCCATACCCAAAATCGTGGTCTAATTCCAAGAATATTATTTTTCTAGGTTTTTTCCCCTAACCCTCAATTTTCTACCCATTTACATGCTAAAATCTATACATAATTAATGTATTTAACTCATAATAGGTGGTATTAGCTTACCTTATCATTGATGAACGAATTCCTCTCTTGAATCCTCCAAGAATTGCCCCCAAGGCAAGAAAAATGAGAGAAATGAACCCAAATCGCGATTTAAAACACCTTTGCTGCCTCCAGGTATTTCCTCTTTTGCGGTGCATTTCCCGTTTCTGTGGATGTCGCTTCTGCAATTTTTGGCCACTTCTGCGACTTTGGGCAAGCGAAAGCTGACCGCTTCTGTGGTATGGGGGCCGCTTAAGCGGAACCGCTTCTGCGGTCCCTGGGCCGTTTCTGCGGTTTCCTTGGGCCTGGCCCCCTTCCGCTTCTATGAGATTTTGGTCGCATCTGCAGTTCCGCTTCTGCGGTCCAAGAACCGCTGATGCCGTTATGACAGAAGCAGCAACCTCAAGCCTTCCCAAATCCTATTTTTTTGATCCGTTAGCCACCCAAAATCCACCCGAGGCCCCCAGGACCCCAACCAAAACTGCCAACGAATCCCAAAACACATTACGGACTTGATCAAGGCCTCAAATCATAAGAAACAACGCTAAAACCATGAATTACACTTCGATTCAAGCTTTATGAACTTTGAACTTTCCAACTTCTATTTTCGTTGTTTAAACCTATCAAATCATGTCCGATTGACCTCAAATTTTGCACACAAGTCATATTTGACATTACGGACCTACTCCAACTTCCGAAATCGGATTTCGACCCCGATATCAAAAAGTCCACTTCCGGTCAAACTTCTCAAAAACCTTCAAATTTCTATCTTTAACCAAATAGCTTCAAAATGACCGACGGACCTCCGAATTCACTTCCGATAGCGCTCCCATCTCCAGAATCACCATACAGAGCTACTCCCAGTCTCGAAATTCTGAACGGACATTGATAAAACTGAATCGCGCTTCAAACCAAACTTATGAAATTTCTTCCAAAATGCCAACTTCCACAATAGGCGGCAAAACGCTCCCGGGTCATCCAAAACCCGATCTGGGCATACGCCTGAGTCCGAAATCATCATACGAACCTGCTAGAACCTTCAGATCTCGATTCCGAGGTTGTTTACTCACAATTCTAATCCTCGTTCATTCTTTCAGCTTTAAGCTTCCAAAATATGAATTTTCCTTCTAAATTAACTCTGGACTTTCACAAAATTCAATTCCGACCACACGTACAAGTCATAATACCTTAAATGAAGCAGTTCATGGCCTCCGACTGCTGAACGGAGCGCTAGTACTCAAAACGACTGGTCGGGTCATTACATGTGGAGTGAGGCAGGTGAGTTACTCTTTGCATTTGTGATGTTGGTTCCGCGTTCGCGAAGGATGAGGCAGAGTGTGCATCGTGAACACGATGTAGGTCCCGCATTTGCATAGGGAAATTTGAGTAGCTGGGACCTGGTAGTTTGTTCATCGTGTTCGAGTAGGTAGGGCTGCGTTCGCAAAGGCTTAGGCAGCTAAAGCTTTGCATTCGTGAGGTGGAGTTCGCATTCGCGAAAGAGGAAAAGATTAAGATGGAAATTTTTCCTTCGCAAACATGAGACTTTGACCGTGTTCGCGAATAAGGGGAGCACCTAGGCAGAATGATTAAATAAAGGTCTTCGCAATTTTTATCCCATTTCTCACCATTGTTGAGCAGTTTTGAAGCTTTTTGAGAGGGATTGAAGAGGGATTCGAAGGGAAACACTTGGGGGTAAGATTTTTGAACTCAATACTCGATTCTATGGTGATTGATAACTCTTTAGACTTGAAATTAGAGGGATTTAAAACCTAAAATTTGGGGAATTAGGACTTGAAATCGGAGAGTGTAAATTGAGATTTAAGGGGCCATTTAAGATCCAATTTTAATGTTCTTGGTATGTATATACTCATGGGAGGATAAGGATTTTATTGATCTGATATTTATTGGATTCTAAAATGTGGGCCCGGGGTTCGTGTTTTGCCAATTTTGGAATTTTTGAGTTAATTCGATTATTTTCCTTGGGTTTTGTTCCTTTAGCGTGTATTAATGATGTGAAATTGATTTTGGTTAGATTCGGAGCAATTGTAGGCCGATTCGAGGGGCAAAGGCATCGCAGGATAGAGTTTGGACTGGATTGAGGTAAGTAATGATTGTAACTGTTGTCCTGAGGGTATGAAACCCAGGATTTCACATCGTTGTGCTGTTTTGAGGTGATGCACATGCTAGATGACTAGCATGTGGTCGTGCACTGTTGGGGATTGTGACATGGTCCGTCCCGTTCTACTGTTAAGTCGTGTATTTGATTGAAACCTATTTGATATCGTTGTATATTGGAAAATATTGCTATATTTTGGGTTGAACGTCATATTTAGGCCTCGAGCCAACTGTTTTACTACTATTCCTCACTATTTTGACTTAATATTTGTACTCAGTGATGCTGTATTCTACTGTTTTTATAACTCATCCGTATTTACCCTATTTTGATATGTTACCTGATATTTTGGGCTGAAAATCATGTTTTACTGTAGCCCGAGTGGCTTGAGAGACTTCTGACTGAGTGAGGCCGAGGGCCAGTATTGTGAGGATATTCTGGGATAGGATTATGCACTGCAACATGTGTATTGATTTGTGATATATGAGAGGCCGAGGGCCTGATTTGTTATGCCACAAGATGGCTTGTGATATCTCTTGGGCTTTAGGAGCCCCTCCGGAGTCTAAACACCCCCAGTGAGCGCGAGTACCCAGTGTAAGTGATGTGATATTGCCCGAGGGGCTATTGTTGTCTCATGTTGTTGCCGAAGGGGCTGATTACGAGTGATTGTAAGGTAGCCGAGGGACTGATTCTGTTGATATTTTTCCCGAGGGGTGGTGTATGGTATATGTTTTGCCCGAGGGGTTGTTTACGTATCTATCCTTCTACTTACTATTTTCATCGTTTGTTTGAAACTATTGAAAAATATCTTTAAAATGTTTTATTGAACTAAGTTGTTTTACGAGTTAGTTGATTTACTGTATTATTCTGGACATATACTGTTCTGCTTTAGTGCTATGACGTGAAATCACCTATTTTCTTACTATTCAGCTGCTTTTACTTTTATTACTTATTGAGATAGCATACTTACATTACTCCCTGCACCTTGTGTGCAGATCCAGGACTCTCGTAACGCAATAGTGAGTGATGATCAGACTTCCAGCAGGTCTCGGGGGTTGGCTAGGTAGTTGTTTGACATTCGCAGCCATGCACTTCTCCTTCTTATCTTACTCAGCTTGCCTTAGTATTTTATTTTTGAACTATGTTAGCCTTTTCCTGTTTTTAAAAGATTTTGTAGTTGCTCATGACTAGTGACACCTCGATGTCGGGCTTATGGGATTTTGGTTAACTGATGGCTTAAAATGACTTCTTATGATTTTTCGGTTGGTATTTGGGTTTGTGTCGGCTAGCCTAATTTCACGATATGCGCCATCACGACCGAGTCAGTTTTGGGGCCATGACAATTTATAATAAAATTTGGATAGAACTACATTATTTTTGCTAATTTTTTATTTGGTTAATAATAATAAAGTTTTAGTTAATCGTTTTTTGAATTTGACTTGATAATAAAGATTTATACAATTAAAATAAATAGTCATGACATTTAAAAAGTTATAAAAATACATAGTTTGAAATTAATTATTTTGGCTATACTTTTTTAATAGCTCTGTGACGACCCAAGCCGTTGTCACGTGAGTTACCGCCCCGTTTCCCCCTTATTGTGTTGCTTCATGTCTCAATGTCAGTATTATAATTGATCGAGTGTAATTGAATTGGTTTTGGTTGAAAATAAGGCACATAGCCTCTTAGAAAAGAGTTTGTTTCAGAAAAGTCAACCGGAAGTTGACTATGTGGTTAGAGGGCTTGGATGTGAATTTTGGTGGTTCGGTTAGCTTCGGGAGGTGATTTATGACTTAGGGGAGCGATCGGAATTGAATTTGGAGGTCCGGTGTAGAAATAGGCTTGAATTGGCGATGTTGGAATTTTGGCAGAATCCGGTTGATAGGTGAGATTTTGATTCGGGAGTCGGAATGGAATTTCGACAGTTGTAGTAGCTTCGTT
>MU749487.1:170547-191504 GCA_026770625.1 Nicotiana glauca | reverse complement strand
TCAGCATTATTTACTTTTATTACCGCTGAGTTGGAAGTACTCATTCGACTCCCTGCACCATGTGTGCAGATTCAGGTACTTGGAAGCTTAGCTGAGCTAATTGCTGCTTCGGAGTATTATTGGAGTGGTCGAGGTAGCTGCCTGGCATCCGCAGGACCCGACTCTTCCCTCCTTTTCCCTATTGTTTGATTATTCCGCGTATATTCAGATTATATAGATTTTTTTAGCATTGTTATGCTACTCTGGTAGAGGCTCTAGACTCGTGACCCCAGGTCTTTGGGAAGTTATGTTGTTCTGTGAGATTTTCGGGATATTTTTATAACTATCAGCATATTTGGTTTATATCACTATTAAGGATTTCTAAATAAATGGTTTATGAGCTCTAAGCTCGGGTTGAGAGCACATTTGGTCGGGCTTGCCTAGCCGTTGAGTTGGGCGCCATCACGATCGGGTTCGGGGTCGTGACAAGCTCTAAATATATATATGTATATATATGTATATATATATGTGTGTGTGTGTGTGTANTATATATATATATATATATATATATATATATATATATATATATATATATATATATATATATATATGTGTGTATATATATATATGTGTGTATATATATATATGTGTGTATATATATATGTGTGTGTATATATATATACAGATTTTACCTGAAAAAAGTAAAAACACACAGTTGAAATAAATAGTCATTGCATCAAAAGAAGAAATAAAGAGTGTATCCATAGAGTAAGTTATTTCTTGTTGTTGTACACTTTTTTTTAATTTCTTCTTTTGATGCAATGACTCTTTATTTCAATTGCGTATTTTTACTTTTTTCATGTAAATATATATATGTATATATATATATGTATATATATACAGATTTTACCTGAAAAAAGTAAAAACACACAGTTGAAATAAATAGTCATTGCAACAAAAGAAGAAATAAAGAGTGTATCCATAGAGTAAGTTATTTCTTGCTGTTGTACACTTTTTTTTACTTTCTTCTTTTGATGCAATGACTCTTTATTTCAATTGCGTATTTTTACTTTTTTCATGTAAAATTTGTAATATATATATAAAGAGATATAGAAAAAGAGAGAGAGAGAGTGGGAGAGGGAGAGAGAGAGCACACCATAATTTAGAGCTATATAAAAAATTATAGATAAAATAATTAATGTCAAACTATGTAATTTATAACTTTTTAGATGTCTTGAAAATTTATTTTAATTATATAAATCTTTATTATCAAGTCAAATTCAAAAGAAGATTAACTAAAATTTTATTATTTTTAGCCAAATAAAAAAATTTAGCCTAATTAATGTAGTTCTATTCAAGTTTTATTATAAATTTTATTCAAAAAAATATTATCTAAAAAAGTAAATAAAGGTAAAAATATATTTTATTTTTTTAAAAATGCCACATATACAGAAAAATCCATGTCGCAGGCAAGTACATCCACACTCTGCCACATCAGCGTCTAGAGGGATAATGGCTCTCAAAAGACCAAGTCGCGGGGGCTAATTAAAACCACTAATAGTTTAAGACTGTAACTAATAATCTGTGTCAAGTTTAGGGGGGCGGTAAGGTATTTTGCCTTAAAAGTTTGAGAAATCTGGTTGAATGACCTTCTGAGTGTTGTATGGCACAGTTAAGTGACTTTTCTGTTACAAACGAAAGAAAGATGATTTTATTAGTTAATTTCGGATAATTAAGTGACCATTAAAGTAATGAATATCATCACTGCATGTCTGCACCCTTTATTACGTATTTTGTTATCTTAACATGTAGTATCGGCAACTTATTTGTGGTAACTAGCATAAACTAACTATAAATATGTCATATAGTTTTTTGAACTATATGTTGTTGGAGTACAAACCACTAGTGGGTGCAAATGTATCCGCTTTTAAAGCGCTACATTTCCATTAATGCAATTAAGAAGTAATTCATGTTATCATATAATTATATACAGAAAATCTTGGTGGGTTCGGATTTTAAAAAATATTGTTGGTAGAATGTGTATTTTCTTCTCTTGAACATATTAGGTTGTTCTCTATTTCTTTATCTCCAATTCAACTTTGTCAATCAATTCAGTATGTCCCTTGGGGTCAAAATTCAGACGCGTTTCTCTCCTAGTTTCTAATTCGTCTATGGTGAAGGAGCAAACGTCAAAGTTGGATGCTAGGTTAAGCTATTTATTTGACTTTATCAAGAAAATTGCATTTGCATTCAAAAAAGTAGAAGGAATAAAATTGGAACTACAACTTACTTGGCAATCTGATGAAATTCATGATCTAGACTTTAAAAAGCTATTTTTCTTAAAGAAAGAGATAGAAGTAAATTGTTGAACGTATATGAAAACATTACAAATCGAATGGAAGCGTAGAAATTTACATTAGGGTTCCATGTTTTGAAGGAGAGAAAAAGGTCTATCATTGCAATTGAAAATGACCCGATGGATCTTTCTAGAACCATAACCCATTATTTATATAATGGGCTTTAGCCATGACTTGAATATGAAAATGGGCTAAAATATAAAGTGGCCCAAAATTAAAAGAATACAGCTACAGCTAGGCTAATTAAATAAACTTGTACAAAATATCAATGTTTGTGTCTAGGCTTAGATGCTAAGTAATCCATTAGCTCAACCACCCCCCCGCCCCCTCAAGTTGGAGGGGGAAACCACCTTCAACTTGCCCAAAAGATCATGATGAAGAGCTCCAGGTAAAGGCTTGGTAAGAACATCTGCCAATTGTTGAGAAGTGGGAACATGAAATAAGGAAATCAGTCCATCAGACAATTTAGTTCGAATAAAATGACAATCAACCTCAATCTGCTTGGTCCGCTTATAGAAAACTGGATTCCTAGCAATGTGGAGAGTTTCCTGATTATCAAAAAATACAGAAAAAGGAAGAGAGACAGAAATACCAAGGTCAGTAAGCAATCTAGAAAACCAAGCCAATTCAGTAACCACTTAACTAAGGGCCCTATATTCTGCCTCAGCAGAGGATAAGGACACAATTGACTGCTTTTTGGATTTCCAACTGATCAAACTTCCCCCCAAAAGCACACAGAAACCAGTGACAGATCTGCGAGTATCAGGGCATGTTGCCCAATCACTATCTGAGAAAGCATGTATAGAGAAGTCAGGGGAGTCTGAGTAAAAGAGTCCCAAATCCACAGATCCCCGTAGATATCTGAGCACATGCAGAGCAGCATTCATGTGAGGAACTCTAGGAGATTTCAAGAACTGGCTCAAATGTTGGACAGCAAAGCAAATGTCAGGTCTGGTATGTGTAAGAAAGAGGAGTTTGCCAACCAAACTTCTATACTTCTCAGGAGAAGGAAACAATGCACCAGAGTCAGCATTAAATTTACTATTGATATCTAAAGGGAAAATGACAGAGGAAACAACAGTACAATCAAATTTTTGCAACAAGTCACACACAAACTTTTTCTGATTAAGAAGAACCCCACCAGGGACAGCAGACACCTCAATGCCCAGGAAATAGTGCAAAGACCCTAGGTCTTTAATCCTAAACTGGTCATCCAAGAATTGTTTGAGTGTAGAAATTTCAGTTGTATCATCCCCAGTTACAATGATACCATTCACATAGACTGCTAAAAAAAAGACACCCAGGTTCACCCTTAATAAATAAGGAGTAATCATTTAGAGAGTGTGTGTAACCTCTAGAGTACAAGGCTTGAGATAACTTGGCATACAATTGCCTTGAGGCTTGCCTCAACCCATAGAGGGACTTCTTCAACTTACACACAAGAGGGACAGAAACAGAAGGAGCAGAAGCACTAGAAATACTCAACCTTTGAGGCAGCTTCATATATACCTCCTCATCTAGGTCACCATGCAAAAAAGCATTGTTCACATCTAGTTGGAAGAGATCCCAGTATTTTTTAACAGCCACAGCAATGAGACACTTGACAGTAGTCATCTTAATAACAGGAGAAAATGTTTTTGTGTAATCAACCCCTTCAACCTAAGTATCCCCTCTAATGACAAGCCTAGTTTTATATCTTTCAACACTCCATCAGCCCTGCATTTGATTTTATAGACTATTTACAACCTATAGGTTTTTTACCAAAGGGAAGAGGAACAATATCCCAAGTGTGATTGGCAGCCAATGCATCAAATTCCTTGCGCATGGCATCCCACCATGCTGGAACTAAAACAACTTTATAGTAATAGAAGGGTTCAGAATCCAAAGAAGAAGCAGAAGAAGTGGATCCAGAAAAAGAAGGAAGCTGGCACATATAGTCGTTGAGGTAAGAAGGAGTGTTGTGAAGTCTAGTAGACCTCCTAAGATCAGGTTAGGAGCTTAAGGAAGGAGGAAGAATGTCAGGATCAAAATTTAGAGTAGAAGGAGAAGGGACAAGTTCAGGAGTAAAGGAGTTGGAAACAGGGGAAGGAATAGAAGAACTTGCAGGGACAAAGGTGGTGGTTGTCCCAGGATTCTGATCATCAGAGGCAGAAATAGTAGGAGGTGGAAAGAGAAGAGTAGTAGAAACAGGTGTATAGTTAGAAGGTGTGGCAAAAGGAAAACATGTCTCATGAAATACAATATCCCTGGAGACAAAACATTTCTTAGAAGCTAGATCATACAACTTGTAACCATTTTTGGCAAAAGGATAGCCCAAAGAAACACAAGGAATCACCCTAGGTTTGAGTCTGTCTCTTTGGGGAATAGGCACAGTGGCATAGGCAAGGCAACAAAAACCTCTCAAATGTGAGTAATTAGGGGTTTTGCCGTACAACACTTCATAAGGGGATTTGTTTTGGAGCATCCTAGATGGAATCCTATTGAGTAAGCAAGTAGTAGTCAATAGACAATCCCCCCAAAAAGATACATGCAATTTGGACTGGAAAAGTAAATCTCTACAGGCCTCAAGAAGTATTCTGTCACTACCCAATACCCTGCACTGGTCGTGATGCCGCCTCTCGTAAAGACAAGGCCAGCCAACTAACCCAACTCGTTTCTTTCAAAGTAGTTAAGCACAAATGAATAGTAAAAATACGACTTAATAATATTAATTAACAAAATTGTAACCCAACACAGCCCAAACCAGGGTGTTACAAGTCGCGAGCATCTATTGGAGTATAAATACAACTACAAGACCTAAAATATACAAAGCCAGAATAATGAACCAAAAGAGAGAAAAATAGTGTTGTGAATGCAAGCAGTCACCTTGCTACTCCTATAGCTCTGCCTCTGTTCAGCCAAAACCCGCTACCGGGTGAACAAATACCTGCATCTGCATATGAGGTACAGGGAGTAAAGTGAGTACTCCAACTCAGTGAGTAATATGGGTAAATAACAAATGAGCAGCAAGAAATCACGTAAATCAAACCATCATGCTATATAGGAGAAGTGAAAAGCCCTTTGAGAGAAAGCAGTGAAGCTATAAAACCTATAGAAATATCTTAGCTTAGTTTAAAACCTCTTTTGAAAATGACTTTTTCAACAGTTATGCAAATGAATGCAGAAACAAATAATGCAGATAAGCACAGAAGTCCGCCTCTCAGGCACCACACTCGGTTATAAGATAATACCAGAACAACGGGTGAATATTACAAGAAGAAGCACAACAGCGTATAATGGCAGACAAACGAAATAAGGTAAACACATCAAATCGTACCAGTACCACTACGGCGTGCGGCCCAATCCATATATCGCTGCGACGTGCAGCCCGATCCATTTAACATCGACGATGATCACTGGGGGTGTGTACAGACTCCAGAGGGGTTCCTACAGCCCAAGCGCAATATCAAGCCATCTCGTGGCATCAATTAGGCACTCGGCCTCAATATCAATATAGTACCGCTATGGCGTGTATCCTGATCCATAAGTATCTTCACAATACAGGCCCTCGGCCTTACTCAGTCAACAAAATCATGTAAGCCACTCGGGCAACAATAAAGTATGTTGCTCAGCCCAAAACATTTTATGGAAATATCATTTCGAGTATTTAAGGCATAATAACTTGGCTGAGTTTTTAAAATAGTGGAAAATACATGACTTAGTTCAAATATATAATTAAATCAGTGAGGAATTATCAAAAACAATCCCCGAAGGATTCAAATAATTGGCATGAAGCCCAAATATGGCAATCAGCCCAAATTATGATGATAACATGTAATTTTAGTCAAATACGCAGTAAATTCATCAATCGGATGGACTGAGTCACAATCTCCAATTGTACTCTACCCCACACTCGCTATCCGGCGTGCAAGTCACCTCAATATAGCACTATGATGTGCCAGTCCGGGGTTTCAAACCCTTAGAATATCATTTACAATCATTACTCACCTCGAACCTGCGAAATCTCTAGCTCGCGATGCCTTTGACCTTCAAACCGGCCTCCACGCGCATCGAATCTATCCAACATTAGAGCGAATACATCACAATATGCCAATGGGACAATACCCAATCGAAAACAATCGAAAATAGCAAAAATCTTGAAATTAGCAAAACCCGAGCCCCGACCCCACTTCTCGAAAATCAGAAATTTAACATCAATGGATTCCTCATCTTCTCATGAGTTCATACATACCAAGAACTCTCAAATCCGAGCTCAAATGACCTATCAAATCCCAATTTGAAATATCAAAAACTCAAGCCCTAGTTCATCAATTTTAGGCTTAATTTCCATGAATTTCTAGGTTAATTTCACATGAAATATCAAAAGCTCAAGCCCTAGTCACTCATAAACTTACCTCCAACCAATCCCGGTCGAACCCCTCTTTAATTGCTACCAAAAAGCTCTCAATATGTTCAACAATGGAGGAAAATATCTTAGGCTGACGAATGAAATAATATAAAACTATTCTGCCCAGGTGCTAATTTGCTCTATGCGAACGCGAGGGACTTCTTGCGTTCGCGATGCCCAAAATTCCACTGACCCAATTTCTCTCTTCGCGAACGCAGTGATCCACCCGTGAACGCGATGCACAGGCTGGTAGAACTACACGAACGCGAGATTTAAGGCGCGAACACGATGTTGCAACTACACCTCCTACGTGAACGCGAACCCCATGGTCGTGAGCGCGATGAACAAAACTCGGCAGGACCCCAGGCCCCTTCTACGCGAACGCGAATATACCCTTGCGAACGCATTGGTCTAGAAAATAGCCTTCCGCGAACGCGAAGGCAAAACTTTGGCCTGCACAGCTGCTGCATTTTCTGCTGCATTACCAAGTCCGAAACTCTCCGTTATCTATCCGAAAATACCCCGAGGCCCCCGGGACCTCAACCAAAAGCACCAACACATCCTAAAACATCATTGAAACTTGTTCCACTCATCAAAACACACCAAACAACACTAAAATAATAATTTCTCACCGAATTCAAGACTAAGTTCTTCAAAAACTTCCGAAACATGCATTTGATCAAAACCCCAACAAAAATACCTCCAAATGACGTGAAATTTTGCACACACATCTCAAATCACATAACGAAGCTACTGCAACTCTCGGAATTCCATTCCGACCCTTGGATCAAAATTTCACCTATCAACCGGAATTCGCCAAAATACTAACTTCGCCAATTCAAGCCTAATTCTACACCGGACCTCCAAAATCACTTCCGATCACACTCCTAAGTCACAAATCACTTCCCGGAGCTAACCGAATTACCGAAAATCACATCCGAGCCTTCTAACTCATAAGTCAACATACGGTTGACTTTTCCAAACCAAACCTTCCTTAAAGAGATTAAGTGTCTAATTTCTTACCAACACCAATCCAAATCAACTCTAACACACCAAATGTCGATAATGAAACATGAAGAAGCATAAAATGGGGGAAATGGCCGGTAAATCCTGAGACGATGGGTCGGGTCGTCTCATCCTCCCTAACTTAAACAAATGCTCGTCCTCGAGTGTACCCAGAGTTGTTCTAAACGCCAACCAATCGCTGAATAACCTTGCCATGCATATACCCGAGGGTGATCCCATGTCACCCTATCTCGTATAGGTCCGATAACACATAGAAACTGAAATTACACAACCCAGTCTAGCCCATAAATCGTAGAGCCACATTTCATTTTCCGAATAATTTCACAAGATCAGAACCTCACATCTATACTCAGAATAAGCCCGAGTCAGCTGTAAGAACCCATACCTGCGACCTCAGGTGCAGTTATATGATATACCACATAACTCAAACACTTAAAACGATAACTTCTATTCATAGCAGCTGCCCTCGACAAGCAAGTACCGATAGAAAACCCCTTATTAGCTAAAGTCTCATTCCAACACTTTCATATACTGCCAACGATAAATGAAACACGCAATAAACCATAACCATTTCTCAGTCAACCATTTATGAAGCCACTTCCCTTTTGACTAATTCCACAACAGATTCCGAGCCGAACCACAATTTTTATCCTTCCAACAAGCTGAGATCAAATCCATTCGTATTCATTAATGACCCCAACGATCACCTCTAATCAAACACACCATTCTGGTGATATGACACCTCAATACAGGCCTAAGCCACAACTAGCATAATACGCACATCAATAAGAAACGGTCTGAACATACTCAAATCATGAAAAATGACTCAAACGAAAGAGCTATACCTTAAGCTCATCAGTACCATCACAACAGAAGACTGAGACCCCGCCTCACATTATAGAAATAGAACACCTGAATCTACCCCGAAAGGTTATATCTCCACGTTGCCTCGGTACAATGCCCGATCTTATCCAAACACCGTTACACATGAAACACCTCAAGTCACTATGCTCAAAATCAACAGCCACACACAATTTTATGTTTGGAACCCAAGCAATTCATTACACCTACGGTGAAACAAATAACATATGACACGTAACCCGATAGGTTATAACCAATACTCCATCTACCGCAACACCCAATTACTCTTCCAACTCGACTTTCACTGTGAATCCCCAATAGAACCGCACCACATGTGCCCATAACCAATAAATCATAATATCTCACAACACCGAAAAGAAACTCATAGCTCTCCTCGGATCACTAACAAGCTTAATAACGATCAAATCAACCTATCCCTTAACAATACAATTCAGGGCCAACCAAGCCAACTCAAGCTAAACACGTATCCATATCGGCCTACCAATGAACTCATTACTAAGAAAGCCTGAAGCTGATCCTTCCACTACTATAACTCCTGCCCAAGTCGTACGATACGGTGCCCGACACCAAATCAATATCAAAATCCACAACCTCGCCTGGAGACATGCCCGGACACAAGAAACACATCCGAAAAGTCCCTCAACACTGTAACTGAATCAACATAAGGAGCCTCAGCGCCGACACTCATCACAAGAGCCCAAGTAAGAAAGACAATCCTTCCTAGCCATCCGTTGGGTCTTCAAAATATAAAACCACTCTACCAGGATATACTCCGACACACCTCGCCACTCAACCTGTGGCATTTCGGCATAGCCCATAGCGCAATAGTCCAGAATAACCCAATACTGAGAAAACCAGCCTAAACCCCAATATCACTTCCAAACCCAACATGCCAAGCATAAAAGATCCGCTCGGGTCTCTATACCCCGATAGTCACTAGACAGCCGATACACGTGACTCACAACAACAATATAGCCTGAACACAAGAATCTCCCAGTTTCCAACTCCTTATAGCACACAAATTACCATACCTGACCCCAATTTTGCCATCCGAATACATATCACAAATCAAGTACCCAATCATTCCACGGAAGATATTCTAAAATTTCCCTGTGCCACCAAATAAACTCAGATATCAGCAGTCGATCCAACAAGAAAGTGTCGCAATGCTACCGAAGTATCGTCATTTTAATCACATTACCCCTTTTCGAGATAAATATCCTCGTCAAATCACTTCCAATTAGCAGTACCATTTTCCTTGATTATCTGAGCCTACCCGTTGCTTAAGAGTTTTATGAACTTCTCTTCAGAACTGAACTATAATCTAGAACACGCCAGTCTCGGTCCTCTACAACATACCGCATATACCATACCATCCAAGGATAATATGAAAACTCTTATCTCCCTTCCGAGCCACAGAAATCTACGTACTCAACTAGTCAAGAACTTCCATTGATCCCATATAGAAGAAAAATCACTACACATTCCATGTCTCTCGTATTCATAGAAAATGCACTGCTTCAACCACGGTAGAAATCAACAAGAACTCTCTCAATTCCATTTGTATAGACTAAACTGCCAGGACGAAATCCTTCTAACTCGGCCAAGCTAAGCAAGCCATCAAAACCCAAGAGCATTGCTGCAAAATACTTGTAAGGGCTCATTAACTCGAACACATACAAAGAATTAATCATATCCTTACCATACCAATTCGGTCTACTATCAAGTTATTCCGTCTATCTAATTTCCCTTCTGATTCATCATCAACTTGATCTTTCCCCTTGCTGTAGAACCACGGTTCCTCAACCCATGATCACTACAAGAGAACCAAGCACGAGACCACGCTGTCTAAGACCCTAAGCCACTGAATCCTCTCTCAAATATTCCTAGAAATACCACATTCCAACATAGTTTACTCTGAAGAACTTCCTGCGAATCTAAATACGTTACCTTTACTTTCCAGATACTGATATATAGAATCCCATAATTAACATAAAAATACCACAAGTCTTGACCTTTTCCAATGAAAACACAGTCTCTAACCACATACACAACCTTAAGACACGTCATTGTTACATGTAGAATCTTGAAAACATTAAAATCATTCTCGAGAGTCATTTAATCTCCTTCAACTGCCATTTACCTGATCGCACGAACAGAACCACCTGTGCCTCATTAGCACTCTAACACCGCAGGATATGACCTCATCCCAATACAAACAAACATCTTCCTGCTCCATGCATCGAGCATTCTTTACCAACAATAGCTTAAGACATCCTGTGATTCTCACACATCTACGAAGCACCATATAACATTTGTTAAAATTTTCCTTCACTCGTGCCATCCTCGGCTCAATTTCCGCGACTAGAATTGATTCGCCAGTATGCCTCAAACCGAAACCAACATAGCACATAACCATGCAATCAGCTAATCAATAGCAACCTCCTCAACTCGGCCCAAAGCCATAGATCAAAATGCACAATAACTCATAACGCATATACTTCATACTGCCTTAATACCATAGTGAGATTAAGCTCAAATTATTTATAAGTTTGTGAAAACACAAATCATCCAGTGCTGTAATCTTCTGCAAATCTCACAATTATCCCCGCATCAGTTGAGTCCACTCTCTTAAGCGACCTGAATTTTCAAATTTCAACACGTACCCTTCAATTACACATGGGATCTTCTAACATAAACATAAAGATCATACCACTTAAGAACACTCCGCAGGAGATAACCCACCCGCTTTGCCTTAATTTAGCATTTCTGCATACCTTCCACCGTCGTACACATTACACAGTCATTTAATCTTCCTGGTCCGAACTCATACCGCCACATGAAATGCACTTCACTCCGCAACTAAGAGATACGAAACGATTCTTCACGCGCCCATAACTCGGGCTACACATCAAATCACAATAGGAATTGAACACTTAATAGTTCATCTATTATCTAGCAGACTTCTTCGTCACTAACAAGTCATATAGATACATCTCGCAGTACTAACATACTAATCACATAAATATCCAACCGCCATTCCGTCTAATAGAGACAATACCGACCATATAAGTTCAAAACACTTGCTCACACAATCAACACCTCGGTGCTCAAGCCATAGGACAAGATCCGGCCTCAAGTCTACCGGACTTGCCCAATATATACTCACGGAGATTACATCTCGCCCCTCGATCGGGGAATCACAAGCCATCAAGGCACATCTGATACTGAGCGCTCATGCGCGCGTACAAACACGTGGAAGGAAGTTCAACAGTTTATTTCAAGCTGAATCAAGGACGCACGATAAGAATTCAAGAATATGATTTTTTTCTAAAGGTTCTACAGCCTCTCGAGGATAAATAGAAACGTCTCCGTACCGATCCGCGAGACTCTACAAAACCTGCTCATGACTCATAAGACCTAGTAACCTAGGATCTGATACCAACTTGTCACAACCCAAAACCCCGCACTGGTCGTGATGGCGCCTCTCATGAAGACAAGGCCAGCCAACTAACCCAACTCGTCTTTTTCAAAGTAGTTAAGCACAAATGAACAGCAAAAATATGACTTAATGATATTAATTAACAAAATTGCAACCCAACACAGCCCAAACCGGGGTGTCGCAAGTCACGAGCATCTATCGGAGTATAAATACAACTACAAGACCTAAAATATACAAAGCTTGAATAATGAACCAAAAGAGAGAAAAATGGTGTTGCGAACGGAGGCAGTCACCTTGCTACTCTTATAGCTCTGCCTCTGATCAGACAAAACCCGCTACTGGGTGAACAAATACCTGCATCGGCACGCGAGGTGCAGGGAGTAAAGTCAGTAATCCAACTCAGTGAGTAATGAGGGTAAATAACAACTAAGTAGCAAGAAATCACGTAAAGCAAACCATCATGCTATATAGGAGCAGTGAAAAGCCCTTTGAGAGAAAGCAGTAAAGCTATAAAACCTTTAGAAATATCTTAGCTCAGTTTAAAACATCTTTTCAAAATGACTTTTTCAACAGTTATGCAAATGAATGCAGAAACAAATAGTGCAGATAAGCACAGAAGTCTGCCACTCAGGCACGACACTCGGTTATCAGATAATACCAGAACAACGAGTGAATATTACAAGAAGAAGCACAACAACATATAATGGCAGACAAACAAAATAAGGTAAACACATCAAATCGTACCAGTACCACTACGGCGTGCGGCCCAATCCATATATCGCTGCGACGTGCAGCCCGATCCATTTAACGTCGACGATGATCACTGGGGGTATGTACAGACTCCAGAGGGGTTCCTACAGCCCAAGCGCAATATCAAGCAATCTCGTGGCATCAATTAGGCACTCGACCTCAATATCAATATAGTACCGCTCTGGCGTGTAGCCTGATCCATAAGTATCTTCACAATATAGGCCCTCGGCCTTACTCAGTCAACAAAATCACGTAAGCCACTCGGGCAACAATAAAGTATGTTGCTCAGCCCAAAACATTTTATGGAAATATCATTTCGAGTATTTAAGGCATAATAACTTGGCTGAGTTTTTAAAATTGTGGAAAATACATGACTGATTTCAAATATATAATTAAATCAGTGAGGAATTATAAGCAACAATCCATGAAGGGTTCAAATAATTAGCACAAAGCCCAAATAGGGCAATCAGCCCAAATTATGATGATATCAAGTAATTTGAGTCAAATACGCAGTAAATTCATCAATCGGGATGGACCGAGTCACAATCCCCTACGGTGCTCTACCCCACGCTCGCTATCTGGCGTGGAAGTCACCTTAATAGAGCACTATGATGTGCAAGTCCGAGGTTTCAAACCCTCAGAATATCATTTAAAATAATTACTCACCTAGAACCGGCAAAATCTCTAGCTCGCGATGCCTTTGCCCCTCAAATCGACCTCCACGTGCGTCGAATCTATCCAACATCAGAGCGAATACATCACATTATGCCAGTGCGACAATACCCAATCAGAAAAATCAAAAAATAGCAAAAATCTCGAAATTAGCAAAACCCGAGCACCGAGCCCATTTCTCGAAAATCAGAAATTTAACATCAATGGATTCCTCATCTTCTCACGAGTTCATACATACCAAGAACTCTCAAATCCGAGCTCAAAAGACCCATCAAATCCCAATTTGAAAGATCAAAAACTCAAGCCCTAGTTCATAAATTTTAGGCTTAATTTCCATGAATTTCTAGGTTAATTTCACATAATAATCATTTTTTTGACTCATAATTTGAAAAATCAAAAATTCAAGCCCTAGCTCATCAATTTTAGGCTTAATTTCCATGAATTTCTAGGCTAATTTCACGTAATAATCATGTTTTTAACTCATAAACTTACCTCCAGTCAATCCCAGCTGAAACCCTCTTCAATTGCTCCCAAAAAGCTCTCAATATGTTCAACAATGGAGGAAAATAACTTAGGCTCGCGGATGAAAAAATATAAAACTGTTCTGCCAGGTGCCAATTTGCTCTATGCGAACGCGAGGGACTTCTTGCGTTCGCGATGCCCAAAATTCCACTGACCCAATTTCTCTCTTCGTGAAAGCAGTGACCCACCCGTGAACGTGATGCACAGGCTAGTAAAACTATGCGAACGCGAGACTTAAGGCGTGAACACGATGCTGCAACTACTCCTTCTACGCGAACGCGAACCCCATGGTCGCGAACGCGATGAACATACTCGGCAGGACCCTAGGACCCTTCTACACGAACGCGAATCTACCCTCGCAAATGCGTTGGTCCAAAAAATAGCCTTCCACGAACGGGTGAGACCAACCGCGAACATGAAGGCAAAACTTTGGCCTGCACAGCTGCTGCATTTTCTGTTGCATTACCATGTCCAAAACTCTCCATTATCTATCCGAAAACACCTCGAGGTCTCCGGCACCTCAGCCAAAAGCATCAACACATCCTAAAACATCTTTCAAACTTGTTCCACTCATCAAAACACATCAAACAACACTAAAATCATAAATTCTCACCGAATTAAAGTCTAAGTTCTTCAAAAACTAGTGAAACGTGCATTTGATAAAAAAAACCCAACCAAAACACCTCCGAATGACCTGAAATTTTACACACACATCTCAAATCACATTACGAAGCTACTGCAACTCTCAGAATTCCATTCCGACCCTTGTATCAAAATTTCACCTATTAATCGGAATTCGCCAAAATACTAATTTCGCCAATTCAAGCCTAATTCTACACCGGACCTCCAAAATTACTTTCGATCACACTCCTAAGTCACAAATCACTTCTCGGAGCTAACCGAATCACCGTAAATCATATCCGAGTCTTCTAACTCATAAGTCAATATTCGGTTGACTTTTCCAAATCAAATCTTCCTTAAAGAGACTAAGTATCTCATTTCCTACCAACACCAATCCAAAACAACTCTAACACACCAAATACCAATTATGAAACATGAAGAAGCATAAAATGGGGGAAAATGGGTGGTAAATCCTGAGACGACTGGTCGGGTCATCACATGTTCTATGTTTTCTTTCAACTACACCATTTTGTTGAGGAGTGTGGGGCAGGTAGTTTGATGAATGATGCCCTGCTAGCTGAAGAAGGAAGAACCTAATTCCAAGGTATTATCACTTCTAATGGTTTGGAAAGTAGTATTAAACTGATTCTTAACAATTTCCAAGAAATATTTAAGTATGGAGAAAGCATTGCTTTTAGAATCCAGTAGATGTGTCCAAGTAGCCCTAGAGAAATCATCAACAATTGTGAGGAAATATCTTGAACAAGAAAAGGTTGGAGTTTGGTAAGGTCCCCATGTGTCAATGTGAATTAGTTGAAAAGGTTTGGTTGTACTGATGGAGTTATCACGGAAGGGAAGTCTAGTTTGTCAAGCCATAGGACAAATAGCATAAGGAAACTATTGTCTAGAAGCAAGAGAAGATGACAAAACAGAAATGTATTTCATATTTGCAAAAGGAATGTGAGAAAGTCTTAAATGACAAATGAAATTCACATCATTTACATCAACATTATTACAAATGGAACTATTGACATTTGAAGACTATCCAATGGATTTAGAACTAGAGGAACAAACAGGTTTACATGAATCAGAAAAAGAACACAGAAAAATAGACTTGCAAACAATAGGAGGATGATGTGAAGGTGGAACCCAAGTAAGGTTGTATAGACCAGCCTCCTCTTTACCAAGATCCAGAGACATCCTTAAAGAAGGGGCCTGTAATATGTGTAGAAAACAAGAAGTTGCAGTAAATAAAACTATGCAATGCAACTGTTTTATTAATTTGTGGACAGATGTTAAGTTGTGTTGAAAAGAAGGAACAAACAACACATTATGAAGAGTGATGAATGGAGTCAAAGCAAAAGATCCTGTATAAGTTACTCACTTTGTATCCATTAGGAAGAGTTGCAAGGTAAGGTATGGCTAAGGGTGTGATATTAAAGAGTAATCTTTTATGATATGTCATGTGGTCAGAAGCTTCTGAGTCTATTATCTAGGTGATAGAGTTCATTTAAGTAAGCATACAAAGCTTGGAATCAGAAACAGGGCTCTCAGTTAGTATAGTACCGGCAAAATTGGTAGAACACATCAGATTAGGAGCCTGAGCATTGGAATCTCCCAACTGAGTTTGTTGTAGCAAAGTTATCAGCTGATCATATTGTTGTCCGCTCAGACCTGGAATCACAGACCCTTGACCATCCACATTTGGAACAGACTGATGACTCTCAGTGAAATTTCCAACAAGGTCAGATGTGTGCCCCTCAAAAAGATTAAGCTGAGAACCAGTGGTGGCATGAGCAGCAACTTTCTTTACTTTGTTGAACTTAGGGCTTTGTGGGTAACCATGAAGCTTGTAACACTTATCAATTAAGTGTCCAGACTTCTTGCAGTATCTACAGAATAGAGAGGCTTTAATCTGGTCAAAATTAACTCTTTGTGTATACTACCTAAGGGGAGGGAAATTTGGTACTGCAGCTTGATTCAGCCCAAAAAGAATTCTAGGCTTGTTGTTTCTATTAACATTGAAGGACATAGAATCAGAATTGAATTGGGAAATTGATTGGACTTGTCTTTGTTTCTCATCATTGAGAAGGATATTATAGGCATTGTCAAGACTGTGAGGAGGTTGCATCATAAGCAAGTTGCTATTTACCCCCATTTATGTCTCATTTAAGCCCATGAGGAATTGAAATAACCTATTCTCTTCATCCTCCTGTATGATTCCAGGTTTGGCAGCACAAGTATACCTTTGACCATGATTAGTGCACACTACCCCCAATTCATCCCATAACCCTTTCAGTTTATTAAAGTATAATGATATGTCTAGAGGACCTTGACAAGTATAGGTAAGCTCTATTTTAAGTTCAAAAATTTTGGTCCTATTAGCTGTACCATATCTGGATTGCATTTGTGCCCATATACTCTGTGCAGTTTCAGAGTACTGCACACTCTCAGCTATCTCAGGAGATAGAGAGGCAGTCAACCAGGAAAGCACCATGTTGTTACACCTGTCCCACAGCCTTTGTTCAACAACAGTGGTAGTTGGTCGGGGACACGTACCACCAACAAAAGCTATTTTATTCTTAGTTGATAAGGCCACTATCATCTTCCTTTTCCATCCCCCAAAACCACTACCCGAAAAGGGAACAGGAATGAGAGACACACCAGGAACGTCGGAAGAGTGGACAAAAAGGGAACTTGTGGGATCATGGGTGTTAGTATTACTCATAACTATTCCACAGAGAAAGGAATATAAGGATCAGGAACAACAGTGAAAGAGGGAAATCGCTTCAATTTTGATACAACTATTCAACACAGTAGATTTTCACCAAAAACACACATGCAAATCCTTAATCATAGATGAGAATAGATTTATCCAACTTCTTCACTACCGGAGAAGAACGACCTTCAAAATTAGTCGTAACCCTAGCTCCAAGTGACACAGACCCAAAACTTGTAGCTCCACCTCGACTAAGCTCAAAAGAATCGAAAAACCACCCAAAACGTTGAGCTGAGAAGACCGTCGATAGAAACTTTTCTCGTATGAGCCAAGAACATTGATTCACCAACTACTGGAGAAACAAAAACTTCGATTAACCAATGAAATCTCAACAAAACTGAACCAGGGTAAGACTGGAAAAATAATCGAGGAGAAACGTCTTAGAATACATGCTCTGATACCATGAAAACATTGCAAATCGAATGGAAGCGTAGAAATTTACATTAGGGATTCATGTTTTGAAGGAGAGCAAAAGCTCTATCATTGCAGTTGAAAATAACCCGATGGATCTTTCTAGAACCATAACCCATTATTTATATAATGGGCTTTAGTCATGACCTGAATATGAAAAAATATAAAGTGGCCCAAAATTAAAAGAATACAGCTACAGCTAGGCTAATTAAATAAACTCGTACAAAATATCAATATTTATGTTTAGGCTTATATGCTAAGTAATCCATTAGCTCAATGGTATAGTCGTGCCCAAAAGAGAGAATTAGAAAAAGGTAATCATGGGGGTCGCATATAGACACCAAAGTTTTTATTTGTTTGGATTCAATTCAGTTTTAGATAACCCATTCTCCTCAAAATTAAATTTTTTTCCCATAGCTAATTTCAACTTCGATATTAAAAAATAAATAAATATAGTACTATTGGTTTTATGCGAATGAATTTATTATAAATGGCGAGAAAGAAACTTAAGATCTTTTAGGGCATATAAAGAAGTGGCAATGTTAACTTAGATAAAATTTAGTGAGAGAAGCTTCTCCTTTCTCTGCTCACACCACCCTTCCTAAAGCTTTCTTAGATGCAAACAATGACAAACCGCCCTAGTGACAGCCAACAAATTCATTCCCACCAAAACCACAAGATATTGAAACTATCCCTTCTCGTCAAAATCCACCAAAATCAAACAATTTGTATAAAGACAAACTCCTTGGAAAAATCCCAAGCACACTAGGAGTCCTAAGCGATATTGAGTGCTCCCTCTCACATATGTAAGTGCAACAAACACCAAATCCGGAGTGTCTTCAAAGGGGAGAGGAAAGCCTCATAAAATAAATAATCCTAACGGATCAAGACATCCAATGCATTTATGAACCTTGAAAATTTTCTGTTATAATCAAATTAATAGGGAAAAGTTCTCCATCATTACCTAAAAACCAAAGTACAAGACCTTTGGAGACATACAGATAAATTTTCTCTGATAGACCTCGGCGAAGATTACTATACTGTCAAATACAACAAGGAAGAAAACACTAGGAAAGCCCTTCAAAACGAACCATGATTCATCACTGGTTTCTTCCTCTCTGTTAAAAAAGGGACTCCAAACTTTGTGGCTACACGAGCAAGTCAGAGTGATACAACTATTTGGGTTCGATTGCCACAGCTTCAAACAGAGTTTTACGATGGAATCATACTTGCCAAGATTGGAAACACTATTTGTAAATTATTAAAAATTGACCATGCACGTCATCTACCATTAAAGGCCGCTATGCATGACAAAAAGTCCAATCCCATATTTTAATTGGATCAGACATGCAAATAATATTATATGAAGGTGACGATATTTTATGCAAATTATATGGTTTCCTAGGATACTCTTCTTATAAGTGTCCCCACTCCACTACACTAAACCCACAATTAGCAAAAGATGAAGGCTAAAATTCACCACCGACAGAAGTCATCAATGGAGTATGACGACCCGACCCATCATCTCATGAGTTACTACCCTGTTCTTCCCATTTTCTGCTTTCTTATGTTTCATTATTGGTATTGGGTGCGTTAGAATTTATTTGAAATGATTTTGATAAGAAATAAGACAATTAGTCTCTTTTAAGAAGGTTTAAGTTGGAAAAGTCAACCGGATGTTAACTTATGAGTTAGAAGGCTTGGAATTTAATTCCGATAATTTGGTTAGCTCCGGGTAATGATTTAAGGCTTAGGAGCACAATCGGAAGTAATTTTGGAAGTCCGGTGAAGAAGTTAGCCTGTTTTGGCGATTTTCGATTGATAGGTGAGATTTTGATCCGAGGGTCGGAATAGAATTCCGAGAGTCTGAGTAGCTTCGTTAGGTGATTTTGGATATGTCTGCAAATTTTTAGGTCATTCGGACATCGTTTGGTCGGGTTTTTGGTCAAATGAGTATTTCAAAAGTTTTAGAAANTTTGATTATTAAAACTCATTTATGAGTGATTATAGACCATAATACCATTCTTTAATTCATGAAAAACAGTAGAAAATACGATTTTGGGGCCTGAAATTATGAGACCTGTAGGGGTCGATTTGAGGGGTCAAACGGACTCCGATTTGGGTGTTCTTTATATGTACGGAATCGGGAGAAGATGAAGAACACTTTTCTATAAAAATTTCTGAGTTTCGAGAAGTGAGTCCGGGGCTCGGGTTTTGTCAATTTCGGGATTATTGATGTTTTTCGATTATTTTTTATTGGGTTTTGATCATATAGCATAATGTGACGTATTCGTTGTGGTTTTTGTCAGATTTGATGCATGAGGAAGTCGATTTGAGAGGCAAGGGCATAGCGAGCTAGGATTTTGGCCGGCTTGAGGTGAGTAATAGATGTGGATGATGACCTGAGGGTTTGAAACCCCGGTATATCATACTGTGACACTATATTGAGGCGAGACATGTACTCTACGGCGAGTGCGGGGTCATTTGTGATTGGAGGACTATGGCTTAGTTCGTCTGAGCGATGTTCATAATGTGCATTGACTAGAAATTGATTGGTAAACATCCTACTTGGATTGCTATGAGCATATTTGGGCTACGTGCCGATTATTTGGATCCCGTAGGGATTATTACCACTGTTTCCATGATGCTTAGCATGTTTTCATGATATCAGTCCTGAGCTAAACACTGTCTCGAAATGATTAGTAAATTTGTAAGGTTTTAAATCACTTAAACAATAATACTTTTTAAATGGAACCAAAAATGGTAAACTTGATTGTGCCCGCGTGGCTTGCATGCATATATAACTGGACTGATTGTGGACCGGGCTACACGCCGCAGCGAATGCTATGATTATATTGCGCTTGGGTTGTAGGAGCCCCTCCGGAGTCTGTACTTACCCCCAGTGAGCGCCGTCGCCGTTAAATGGATCGGGCTACACGCCGTAGCGGTCATGTGCATTGTATTGCATTTATGCATTGTTATTTACTTGTTCTACCTGTCATTACGTGTTGCTGTTCCATTGATGAATGTGTAGACAAATTGATTATAGCTTTGCATTGTGCTATATTTGGGATTTCTTACTGTCAGACATTATACATGCCTATTACCATTGAGTTGGAAGTACTCACT